>BPLR01007444.1:0-108534 GCA_021605095.1 Caerostris extrusa
AATAAAACTTCTTTGGGTCATATTAATCTATATGGTAGATAAAGGCTATATACAAATGAAATGAAAGATAAGCTTAGTAATAATCAAAATTTTGAAATTAATCGGGAGAAAATTGTCACCTAGTGTCCTTACATTTTTTTTTTTTTCTTCTCTGCACCTTTTGAAAAAATATGAACTTTTTTTTATGAGCTATTCTTTTACCCTTTCATCCATCTCTGTAAACAAAAATAAAAAGGGAGTAAAATTTGTATCAAGGAGATTTATGTGACAATATAGTGTAATATTCCCATTCGAAAGCCAAGATTAAGATGAAGGGCATTTCTGCTCTCTTTTCTCAAAACATTGCTTTAAGTTTAATTAGGCTTTTATTGGAATGTTGTTGCTCTTTACTTATGGATTCTAGGTTTTTCAAGAATTGAAATTCCAGGTTTGCTCTTCTTCGCACACAATATGATAGTTTTTCTGACCAGTCCCAATCCAATTATGGAAGTCTCAAAATCAGATAAAGAAGCTTCATCAGCTGAACCAATTGAAAACTTTCTGAAGCTAAACCAGTTACTTCTAAGAATGGTTTCCAAAGGCAGAAAAAGAGCAAGGGAAAGAAATAAGGATGAAGAAAACCCCATCATCAAAATTCCATTGGGAAAACAAATTTAAGTAATATTTCCAAAGAAGAAGATCAAACTAAAAATTGATTCCTCAGGAGCTTCCTTCCATCATGCTAGTTTTAATTAGTAATTATAATTTGACCTTGCAAAGAATTCTTAAGTTGTTTCCAGGTACTTCTAACGAGTTGCTGATAGGATATATAAAAATATTACCGCCATCTAAAGAAGCACATCGAAAAATAACTGTGCTTTTAGATCAGAATCAAATTAGATGCTACATAATCAAACCAAAAAAATGGAAAGCTGCTAAAAGTACTACTAAAGTGACTGCTTTAAACACTAAATCTGAAGACACTAAGTCATTACTGTTGTGCAACTTAAGAAATTCTACACTAAAGCACTATTTTAAATCTTCATATCAAATGAAAAAGAATTGCAATCTTTCTATCTACAACTGTTTATGACAAATTTGATGCCTCGAGTATGGTGAAGACCAGTATTAAAAGAAAAACTAAATCCAAAAGTCATGAATTGTAAAGAACAAAGCCATGTAAGCTCTGGCGATGTTGCAGGGTATTTCCGAAAGAAAAGTCAGTCCATCCCCAATATTAGCCAAGTCAACAATTTCAACATGTCAGCCATATAACATTCGTTCATCTTTACAAGCATGCAGCTATGAACACACAACATCCAATCTGCTTGAGTTCCCTCATTTGAAAAAGCCTGTCTCAAATATTTCATTTCACTACAATTACAGAAGAACTTTAATATATTATAAATGCCTTTTCTAGACTCAGAATCTCTTTAAAAAGCTTCATAACACCCATCATCCACTAGGTAAATTTGTAAAATCCTGATGGAAGCATTACCTTCATTTAGTAATGCTCCTTAAATATTTAAATTATGGTAAGCTATTCATTGTTACTTTTTCCCTCTTGGCTTGAAGAAATTTCAAATAACAAATTTTTGTAGAGTTTTCGACGAGATATGGTCACACCAATAAATATAAGCTTTAGTTCCAAGAGTGGCAACAAGTTTGGTTTTGGGTTTTGTAATTCTTGTGGGAATAAAATTGAATGATCTTTAGCTGAAGAACAGAATTTATTTTTGCAAATCTCAACATTTCAGGATCCAGGGGTAGATGTTAAAGCCAGTGCCCTTTCATCTTTTGTGTAGGGAAATTGTTTTAAATTATTTGTTGAAATATATATAATGGAGTTGGTGAAAGGTAAACATGCATTGTTTACAAAAACTTTAAATGCAATTAGGCCAGTGTATAGTCTGAAAATTAGCGGATGTGGTTTTTAGAAATTTTGGCCAAATCGCAAAAAATAGGGGCTGTTGGGATTTGGCGACATTTTATGACGCCAACTGAGCGATAAGTCTCCAAATGTGGTAAACAAGGTTTCTCGTACTTTTTACAATCCGTTTAATTTACAATCGCAACCCATTATTCTGCGGATTTTGGCAAAAAGAATTTTGATGCCAAATCCCAACGGCCCCTGTTCTGCGATTTTATCGAAATTTTTGGCTTCCCCTGTTGAATATTCTCGAAGTTTCAAAGTCGACTTTTCTGATTAGATTTACTTGATCACTTAAAATTCTTTTCACTTTTAATTATTAAAAACCAATTTCCAAGTGCACTGTTTTCCCGTAGATGATGATACATTGTTATTCTAGGATTTAATAATGTGACTGTTCGTAATCCAATGGAAATGCCTTTATCAGTCCTCTTACAAAATTTCTCTGTTTAATGCATTTTTAATTTAATATTTTCACAACGACAGAAAATAAGCCCTTGTTTTCTAAGTATTCTATACAATACCAAAAGACAAACAGACGCAGTATAAATAATCGCGCGAATATAATATAACGGGGGAAAGGCATGTGACTTTCGAAGCTCATCTCCGAAGGAGAATTTATTTGCATTTAAAACGAAGAAGCGGTATTTTAATCGGAAGAAACGAAATAAACTACTTTGAGTTTATTTCGAAATTTTTATTGAGCTAGATTTGCTGTAGTTTAATTTGAAATAAACTACAGCAAATCTAGCTCTTACTCTGCAATATGAAAATGGGAGAACAAGATACAATGTCCTAGAAGGAGTAAAAGTGCAGAATAGGGGCCGATGAGATTTTGAGAAAAAAAACTTTTCGCCAAAGTGCGCCAAGTAACGAGTTTTGATTGAAAGTGAAAAGGATTGCAAACAATTTAAAAATCCGGGTTACGACTTATCGCCCAGTTTGGAATAATTCCCGTTTGGCTACTTATTGCCCATTTAGCGCCAAAAAAAATCGCCAAACCCCAACGGCCCCTATTGTGAGATTTGGCCCTAGAAAGAATTGTGTTCATATACAACAATGCAGTGATTTCCTAATCAAAACTTCTTATCTGGTGAAAAAAGATTAAAATGACTACTAAAAAGGCACCATGCGACTATTATGTGCTGAATCGGTATGACGTATGATGTTAGTGGAAAACAAAAAATAAACTGACATATCCTTTTAAAAATCGCTAATATTATCCGTTATTAGCTACGGAGAAAGGGATAGAATGTTGAAATAACTTTAACCTAAATAAAAAAACTTTGCTTATCAGGGTATTGAACTGTATATTCACATTTAAGGACCGTGTCATAAAAAAGCAATTAATTTAATTATGTTGCCTGGTTTATCTCATATGTATTGTTTCAATCTGACAGAGAATATAAATTTTTAATTATGCATCAAGATCATCTCATGAAATTCGTGATTCTCAGTACTGTGACTTCAAAATGAATGTAAAGAAAACCTGTATCCTTCAAATCTCTATTCATTTTATAATATAATAATGCAACCATAGAAAATTTACAAATAACTTACTGAACAGCTTCAATTATTGAAGGTTGATATGAAGACCATCGATGTCAAACTTCTCAACTCACAAAGGCAGAGTAGTGTCGGAAGAGGTAATTAAGATAAGAAAAATATTCTATATATTTGGATGCAGGAGGGAAAAAATTAGACCAATTGGAGTGAGCAACTACTTTTAATTTAATTTATAAAGAATTACCAGATTATGGGATGGGGTCAAAGGTAAATCATATGAAGCTCTCTTTGATTGCAAAGCTCACAACATCTTACTCTTAAAATGTTTTGGAGGTATATAGATTGAGTATCAGTAGAATAAGGAATAGGAAGCCTTTAAACAATATTAGAAGAGGAATATATATGATGAAGAAATTTCTCATTTTGCACAAAACAATGAGGTTGTAGTTGATGAGAGCAAGAAACTATAATATAACGAGGAAGACTTGTATACTGGAGAAGCTTCTATTACTGCTACCTGCTTTATGTTTTAAGGAAGTCAATAGTGCACATGTATGGAAAAGGTGTCATAAAAAAATTCATAGATTTTATGGTCATATCAGCAAAAATAATGGAAATGATAAAATCAAGCGCACTCTTTGTTTTAAAATGGAGAATACTGTGTGTTAAATTTCTAAATTCAACCTGTATATACAAGCCAAAAACGGAGGCATATATATACAGGTCTATGCTATTATCTATGCGTGAAAATATCTCTGTGAACATATTTGAAGGGGGAGAAGAGTTGAGGGGTAGTGGAAGAAATGAGGAATGAAGCAATGGTATAGACATTTATTGAAATAGAACGATCATCGCATACACTAGCTCTCTTGAAATCAATGTACATAGGTTCATCTTCAGTTATAATACGTTCCACATCAATTATATGCAATGACGTCACTAGGGATTGCAGTACCGGACCAAAAGTTCAATACCAGTATTCGATATTTTTAGATCTTAATACCGGTAGTAGAAATTTTAGAAAAAGAAAGAAAACACAGGTGTTTTTTTTGTTTTATTTGCCAGTTTTATTAGAGAATGTAAATATCACAAAAAAATTTGTAACTTATAAATTATAACAGTATATAAAGAATCATAAAAAGTAAAGGAACATCATATTCATTTAAATCACAAAAACATGTAAATATCACTATTTAGTCTGTGGTACTATTACAAATTTTTGATATGTGATCTTAAAAAACATAAACCGAAGTATTATCAACTGATTTTTTATATTCTTTAAAGTTATTCTTATTCATTATTATGGGGTATTATTTATGAAAATATATATATAATAACACTGAAAAATATCTTGAACTCTAAAGTATGATATGCAAATACAATGTGAATAACAAACTCACCAATTTAAAAATATCGAAATATTACACCCTTTCTTCACAACTACAGCTTGTTTTTCACAGATAAGAATTTCAAGTTTTCAGATAAGAATTCACATATAAGAATAAAAATAACAGATAAGAATTCTAAATTACTAGTAAATACCGAAAAAACGGTATTTAAACTTGGGAATACCGGTATTACAATATTGTACAAATGGCTCAAAATACCGGTATTCGGTATACCGGTATTGCAATCCCTAGACGTCACTCATACTAAGCGAGCCAAGCACTAGTAATGCGTAGCCAAACGTTGCTTCGACTAAACTTCGACCCCGGGCCCTGTACCCGCGTTATCTATCTGCGTATGACTTTTTGAATTCGTCTTGACTTTCTCTACCTTCTGTAATACGTTTCGTCAAATTTTGCTACCACTTCGTCACAAAATGCCGACATTATAAATTTTCGCCAACGATTTCACTTATTTTTGGATTTCACATGTATACATTTTATTTTGTGGCTTTTGTAATGTTTAGTTAGATCTTGCCGACAACTTTCAAAGGAATCCTTATTCACTCCTTTAAGACATCTGGATCCCGAAATAAAGCAGTGGGTACTGAGTACTTGGCACCGGTTTATACATCAGCTTTCCGCCCCCATTCTTCCCCCTCTCCCTAGAATCGTGCAGCCTTCTTCTACAAAATGGTATATTTAGATTTTATTCTTCTCCACGACGATAATTAGATTTAATATAGTTTTGAAGTTATTAGCATTTCAAACCGATCATGAAGATGTAACGCTGAACCGATTTTATAGATGTTTTCACATCCAAAAGTGAATTTTGACAAGAAGTTGTTTCCTGCTTCTTTGAGTACTGCTGTGCGAGTTCCCATTTCTGACGTCAATAAAGAAAGAAGTGATTTATATAATCTGTTGACAGTCGTTGTGAAGCTTAAAAGGATATGGTTTTATCAAATTGAAACTTTTGAGGGGTTATTAAAATTACATGAGATATCACAAACCATTTAATACCATATAATTGCTCGGACATGACTGACCGCGACATATCTCTTTTTATCACCTATCAATGCCCAGTCCACTGGAAATGTTATGACGTCCTATGGAGCTCTTTTGTGTGAAAAAAGCACACAAATATATTGTTGAAGTGCGATTCAAAATGCCATTCAATCCTTTCTTAAATGCAACACAAATTAATAATTAATTAATATATTTGGAGAAGATTATTTAATTTTATAATTTAACCAACTTTAATTTTTTTTTTTTACGTAAGGAAATAAATAGAAGTAAAAACATTCTCCATTTTATTTTATACTTTTCAATTATGCACGCAGTTTTGATGAACACCTTTGTCACAGCTCTCTTTTCTAGATTTTACTTTTTTTAGATAAGTAAGTGAAATTTAAAATAAAAATTGTTCTTGTTGATGAACAATTGATTAGAACTAATCCTGATGACAATACCAATTGACTAGAGCTCTAGCCTTTGATATCACAGGCTTCAGGTTTGAACCCTGGCGGTGGCATGGATGTTTGTTAGTGGTCCAGAATCCACGTTAAACTGTAGGTCCCGGTCTGAATTAGCCGTGTCTAAAAAAGTGACCATGCAGCGACGAATTAAACTAACTTCTTGTAACAATAAGCAGGCTTAAATCTAATGTGCTTTAGTTTTCTTCAATAAGTAAGTCCCATGCTTTATTTTGTATTTCGTTCTCTTTTTGTTTCATACACATCTTTACATTTAAAGCCTTTTCATGACTCTCTTTTAATACTTTACCTAAATAGCCTTTTATTCTATACTTTACCAAAAAGGCAGGCATTCTATACAATGTCTGATTTTTATATATTGCCGGTAACATATAAGCATTCTGACATTTGCACATAATAAATGTAATCTGAACGTACAATTATACATCTAAATATTAAATTATAGTATTGAAAGAAACGAGATACTTTATGGAGAAAGGGAAAATTTAGAGAAAGAAAAAGAGTTATACTGATGAAAACCAGAAAATAATCCCTAGTAGAGGGAAAAAAAGGTATAACAAAACAAATTAAAATGCATTTTTAATTTATTAACAATGCAATATTCACCTGAAAATTAAAAATCATTAAGTGCCTTTAAAAGGTAGGCAGATAGGAGGTGTTTTAACAGGGAGCCAAATTTAGCCAAGCTGCACCAAAAAATATTTAATGTATCGACAAAAGCAACTTAAATGAAATTTGGATTAAAATCAATAAAATATTTTTTGTCCTAATTTTTGAAATAAAAAAATAAATTAGTTTAAATTTTTGTTCAATGCCATGCCTTTCTCATCATTTCATTTGAGTGTACATTGATTGCAAAACCGCTTTTGATTGATTGTTATCGCATTACATACTGACAATAGACTATTATCATTCATAATTCTCAGCCAGCATAGAGAAGAATTCTGAAATGGATGGTATAGAAGTCAGTTCTTTAAATCTTTTCTTGTTTACATGTTAGGAATAGGCTTAATTTTCTGTGTAATATGGGATGGAGAGGATTTCGATGCAGAAGTTGATTGTAGAGATAGAAAATTGACAGGAGTAGTAGAATCAATATTCATAGATTTGGGGCCTGAATGCTAGCGCTCGGTACCACGAGTTTCGGGTTCGAGTCCTGGCGGTGCCATGGATGTTTGTAGTGGTTTGGAACCCACTTTTAAACCGTAGGTCCCTGTCTAATATGATCGTAGAGCGTTTCAGGGGCATTGTTACGCGCCCGTGGCTTATGCACATATGATCAGATTTGCGATGTTACGCACGTTATTACGATGCAATATGATTGTGATTTGCGATGTTACGTACGTTATTTTAGCTCCGTTGAGCAAATATTCGAAATTGTTGAGTACGAACGCTTCAGTCGACCTCCCCACTCATCTAAAGTATGTCTGCTGGAATTTGCCTCCGGCTCGACGGACCATCTGGTGAGGGGTGAAAAGGAGAGGCACAACGTTCTTGTACGACATTTATTACTCAACTGACGATACATGACGAAAAACACTTGACAAACAAAAAAGCGCCCTCTTACGGAGAACGAAATATTACATAAGGAATGTACATACGGTTACGGTCTGAACAACATGCTATTCTGAATAAATTAAATAAATGTTTAATTTATTTGAACGTAATCAATTTACACGATGCATTCTCAAAATATATGTATTTTTCAAAATATCACTGGCAACCGAATTCACTTTTTTTATGCCGCATACAGCGCCGTTTATGAATACATTTTGGAACATTTTTGATGCCCCTTTCTTTAAGTATCTACAGTTCAAATTTTAACTCATTGTGACGTGCGGCACTTTTTTTTTTACAGCATTTTGAAAGTGAGACTTTAATTAGTATAATCACCCTGTATATATCAGCCAATTCGCATCTGTGCAGGTCAATAAATCAGCTATCAAAAGATTAATAAACAAGTAATATTAAAAAAAAAAAAAAAAAAAAAAAAATTACAGTCAATTCCTACTTTTTTTCACTCTATTGCAGAAAATCCTTTATAAATAATTTTCATTCCTTTTTTTTTTTTAAGTTTATCTGGTGCCATCTATTGGTAGATATATGCAACTTAAATCTAAAAAAACTAAAATTAATTAATTCAATTTAATTGCTGAATTAAAATTTGAAAAACTGTAATAACATTCAGTGCCATCCACTACAAGTTCAAAACAAAAATATATTTGAACTTGAGTGGATGAATAAAAGTATTTTATGAAGGATTGAAAATTTGAACAAGTTATATATAAGGAGAGTGTGAGCTAATAGAATGAATTGAATAAAAGTCTAAATACAGTCTAATCCCTTTACTATATATAACCGCATTTGTGCCGGTCAATAAATCAGCCTTGCAGAAGATTAATAAATAACACCCTTTCATCGTTTTTCATCCTTACGTTTCTTCCAATCAATACATTTCGTGTTGGAGAGAGACAAAACGCCATCCGATTCAAACGGAGTTAGTTAGGGCTTTTTCGGAATAAGTCCAATTAGGAAGGAACGAATGAATGCACTTCTGGGGACTTTGGCAAGAAAGATAAGAGGAAGCCAACACTTCATTAAACACCGTTCCTTAATGTTCGACTTCGACAAATGAGGTGGGACGCGGGTCCCGGGGGGAGGAGAAAAGTCGTCTGAAAAATGCATATGCACCCCCATCCATTGTCGAACGTCAGTCCTTTTAGAATCGTCTGCCCTAAAGAATAATTTAGGGGCAGCCAATCGGATTATCTAATGGTGATGACGGGACAAATGGGCTCCATTTCACTTTTGAGACTGACAGGTTTTTGTATTCATGTAATAGGCATGTTATTTAAGGCTATTTATTTATTGTTATTTTATTTTTATTTTTTATATAGGCATGTTATTTTATTTTTTATTTATTAAAAAGGTATTTTAAGTGTTATTTTTGAGGGGTTTATAAATTTAATAGAGAGAGATAATGGATATGAAATGTAGAGTCAGGAAAAATAATGTAAAATTATTTTCTTAAGTGTTTATAAACGAAATCATATTGAAAACACTGGACGTATACAAATCTATAAAATAATGATTGATTTATTAAATTTTAAAATTATTAGTAAACTATTATTTTATTGATAGTGTATACATAATAATATAATAAATAGTGATAGATAATTTTTTATTAAATAATACTTAATATGTTTAAAATGTATATAAATGCATATGTTTATGTATATAAATACATAGTATATGTTTATGCATATAAATACATAATAATGTTTTATAAGAAATGTTTAACAAATCTTAAATTTTTGTCATAAATTTTATGAGATTTTAAGAAATGAGAAATTTTCTTTGAGAGAAAAGCCTTAAACTGTTTTTTATTATTATAATAAAAGCGATAAAAGCTTAAAAGCAATAAACACTTAAGACCGTAATTTCTTTTTTGATTAAAATTTCAATAAATTTAATAGAGAGAGATAATGGATATTAAATGTATTGAAATGCCAGAAAAATAATGTAGAGTTATTTTCTCAAATGTATATAAAAAAATCATATTATTGAAAAACACTGGAAGTATATAAATCTAAACGTAATGCTTTATTATTGAATTTTAAAATTATTAGTAAACTATTATTTTATTGATAATGTTTACATAAAAGTTTGATAATGTTAAAAGAAATATTAATACACAATAAAGTTTCACTAAATAATACATAATAAGTTTAACTGTATATAAATGCATAATATATGTTTATGAATATAAATACACAATAATGTTTTATTAAATAATACATATTTAAAATGTATATAAGTGCATAATTTATAAATACATAATAATGCTTCATAAGAAATGTTTTTTAGCGTATCTTAAACGTTTGTCGTAAAATTTTGATGTCTTTGAGAAAAATCGTTAAATTGCTTTTTATTATATAATAAAAGAGATAAAAGTTTAACATGATAATTTCTTTTTTTTGATTAAAATTTTAAATTGTTTCAATAATTTATTATTAGTGATTTGGATGTTTTCTGTGAATAAATGAAAAATTTGCGGATATAAATTTTTAATTATTAATGTATTTATAGAAAAGATTTATGAATAGCGATTAGAAATTTTCGACATTTATTAATTTCAAACTAACGACATAACGACAAATAACTACAAAATTTCAAACTATTTCCATTTTACTAAAAATTATGTCATTCATTTATATCGTTTGCATATATTTTTTTGTTTTTAGAAATTTATTTCGTGATTATCCAATTGTTTTATATATTTTTTTAACAATGTTGTTAGTTTAAAAATGTGTTATTGGTCAACACATTTTTTCCTAGATGATTTTTATATATAAATAGGGGTTGAAAATATAAATATAAAAACAATACAATTGCTTTATATTATTTAGAAAACTTTCTTTAATAAATTTTAATTCAATAATTATACTGAGGATAAATAGACATTTTGTGATCTTTCTTTTTAGATGGTCTTCACTAACAGTTCTCGAACTTTTTGAAAGCTGAGGAGTATATAAAAATCTACAATTAATTATAGACACACTATATACAAATTTCTGAAAAATATTTTATAATAAGTAAATCAAACATTACAAAAACAATAAGCGATAAAAAAAAATAAAAATGAAAAGCATAAGCTTATTTATTTGTGTTTTCCGAAATTATTATATTTATTCTTGTGTTATGAACCTGAATGTGTCGTAACGATTTCTTCAATGTTTGGTCATATACACTCATGTCCATAAATTAAGGATAATATAGTTCAGGCAAAGAAAGAGACAGAAGCAAAACAAATTTGACTTATTTGTAAAGTCTGTTTAGTAAACAAAAGGTAAAGAGCAAAAAAAGATGCTATATGTTTGACATAATTAATAAAAATTGCGATTTTTACTCCCTGGAGCAAATTTAAAAAAAGAACCTATTTACAAAAACAGTATAACATGATTAGTATGATGGTTAATATGGGTAGTCTCCCGGACGATGCAATGCAGGCCTTACAATGCCTAGGCATGCTGAGTATCAAATTATCAATCTGATGTTGGGGAATATTACACCACTCATCAAGCAATGCCTTCCGAAGTTCCGGTTGACAGGTGGGAGGGGTTGACGGGCTGCAATTCGTCGGCCAAGCATATCCCACACATGCTCTATTGATTCAAGTCCGGTGAGTATGCTGTCCAATCCATACGGGTGATATCCTCCAATTGAAGGCATTCGTCTACAATGTTTGCACGGTGAGGACGGGCGTTGTCATCCATAAACGAAAATTCAGCACCCATGGCGCCCCGAAACAAACGCACATGTTGTTCCAGAATGACATACCGATAGATGTGGTCTGTCATCGTTACACTCTGAACATGCAGGTCAGTTCTGGAACCAAGAATAATTCCTCCCCAAACGAGCCATCCTGCACCACCATAACGGTGTCGTTCAATGGTGTTCTCATGGTGGTAACGGGTACCTGGCGCTCTCCATATGAAAGTCCGGCGAGAATCAGACTGCAAACTAAACCTGGACTCGTCGGAAAGCATCACACAAGACCACTGTTGCGGTATCCACAATGCATGCTTTCTACTCCAAGTTAATCGCAGGCGACAGTGAGTTGCGGTAAGTGGAACACATCTCACAGGCCTACGAGCATATAGACCAATGTGCCCCTAATCGTCTGTACACGGTCTGCCTTGAAACTGTCGTACCGGTAGATGAAGAGAGCTGACGAGAAAGGTCTGATGCTGTGCTCCGTCTGTTTCTTTTGGCAGTAACTGCTAAATACCGGTCCTCATTCGGCGTTGTAACTCGGGGCGACCTGTACTGTAGCATCTACTCACATTACCATCATTTTGGAATCGTTGCCAAAGCCTGGAGACGACACTCTGGGCGATTCCAAGTTCCTCGGATACTTCCAGCTGGGTACGTCCACATTCCAGTCGTCCGATAATTCTACCACGTAAAAAATCATCCAAATGTTTCCTTTGTGCCATAACTATGCGGTTATTGCACTTAAAGGCTTTTAAAGCGCTTGTAAACAATTTTACTTCTTTGCCACCATTCCTTATATACCCCTCTCTTACACTCGCATCATTGTGATGTACTATCCGCGCCATCTGGTGGTTTCCTGTAATTTGCATATTCTTCTTCAAGATGTGTGTGATAATTCTACAGGTGAAATTTTTATTTTAGAGTTCAATTTCTGTGTGATTCTGAATTATCCTTAATTTATGGACATGAGTGTATTTGAAAAGCAAATTCCCTTTTCTTGTCAATACTTTGAAGATTTCCTCTCTTTTTTTACATTTAATTTTAATGAGGGTAGAAAATTATAATTCACATAAATATAACGTTAGAAATTGTAGTATAATGTTCAAAGCTTTTTAAGATATTTACACGAACTGTTCTTTCAAAAGCATCAAAAAGGTTCCAAGAGACAATTATATTTAATCATCAATCCACGATCAGTGGCTATAAGTACTAGTTTTCTTCAATTAATGCTAGATGATCAACTTCACGAGACTTAAAGACGGCAAAGTTTTATAGACTGTAATGGAAATTTTTTTGTAGTCACATAGAGGGCACGCTTGTTATTTTTACTCCAATTGTAAATAGAAAGTTAAAATTCATGAAACTAAAAAAAAACCAAATAAACAACAGGGAAACTTGCATAATAAATCCTCTTTCCAAAAAATGTATTTATTTGGAAAATATAAAAACCGTACTCGGAAAAAAATAAAGTCACTTGATTTTTCATGTAAATGAGCTTCATATTGTTCGCTGATATAATAAATGAAATTATTTTTTTAAATGTGCCAACCATGGAAGTCACCACTGCTTGTTAATCGGAAGCTTTCTTTGGAGCATTATCATTGTTGGACATTTTTTAAGGGAATAAAAGAAGAAAAAAATCATTTAGGTGTTTATAATAAAAACTTTCTTTGTATTGGAAAACTGACAAAAAAAAGAGTAGCTATATTTATTTTTTTATCTGGACACATATATCCCTAGAATACCATAAGGAGCACCTGGTTACCTTATAGGAGCACCCTTTGAGGATCACTGGCTTACGTAAATGATCTAATGAACAATAATATTGTAAGCGTGCTTCCACCTACGCACTGCCAAGAGAGCCCCCTTTGAAGTTCAGGAGAAGTGGTCAATAGGCCACGACTCTCATCCGATTCTGTTGAGAAACATTTAGTTTACAGTCTTTCATATAGACAGGAAATATATTTACAGCAATCTTGCCTATTAGTTGGCCTACAGATTCTCACCCGGAAAGGTTTGGCCTATCCTGCGCGTACCTGATTACCGGGTTTTTGGCTTTGAAGTGGAATTCTTCCATGAATCTAAAATTATCTGTTTTTAAATGTGTTAAATATCGTATGTCTCTAATAGTATGTGTGTGGTGTTTGTGCATGTAAATAAAGCTGAGAGTTCTCCAACCTGAAGTATCTCAACTCAACCACACCCAGTGACAATCTGGTTGCCGAAACTTGCACACTACAACATTGTATCATCTTCAGCTAATTGATTTTTGAAATTGCAGATGTTAATGCTATATACAAATAATTATAAAAATTAAAACATTTATCATAATTAACTTGGAAGTTAATTTGTTTAAACAATATGCTAATTATTAAAGAAAATGCATTTATTAAATAGATCCCATTTAATACATTTACAAGTTCTTTTAAATGAATAATTCACACTCAAGAAAAAAAAAAAAAAAAAAACATTTCTGACACAAAATTAATTTACTAGACTGTAAATATACGAAATAAACTTTAATCTTTATTTTTACACAAGGGAAAAGATAATTTATTTCATAAATTTAATTTACAGACTGCTTATTTTACTTCATTGTTAGCCTACATGATCCGGCATTTTCTAATTTAATTTAGAAAAGCATTAGCGAAAAGTGCAAATAAATGAAGAGAAAAGCCCAATATATAATCATTTACGAACTTGTTTGGCGACATTTTTAAAATTGTTGAGGACGACAGTGTTGAAACACTAAGAAAATTAAAATATAAGGTGTAAATGGAAAGGTATAATCCATGAAACTAAAAAAAAACAAACAAATAAACAATAGAGAAAATTATATAATAAATCCTTTTTCGTTCGTCAGAGTACAAAAACATATTTATTTGTGCAATATAAACATGGTATACGAAAATAAAAACGTGTCACTTAATGTTTCAATATTTGTCACTAAATGTCTCAAGTTATTTTCCCCTTTGAAAACAAATTGAAAACGAATAAAAATACAATAAATAAATACATAAAATGTCATCTTAGATGGATGCTGAGTAATTAAAAGAAACTGGTCACATGCAAAAAAGAACAGTTAGAAACGACCAACAATATATGTTCTTAAAGACTAAGAATATAAATACTTCTATTATGGAAAAGAAAACATCGTTTAATATCATTACAACGAAAAAAACACCTTTCGTTTACACATTGAATGAGCTAAAAACTTAAAATATTCAAATTTGCATTATAAAGGCAATGCAGAACTGCTGAGCCCCATTAAAAATATATATGTCAAATATTTTTAATGAATGTTAAACATTTATGGACTATTAGATATTTAATTTATGCAGTAATTAATTCTTCATATCACCATGGTTAATTAAATCTCCTGTAAATACACATTATTTCTGACTACTTATTGAACGTATAAGGTAAATATCAATGTACATTAATCAAACAGAGAACTTTATAGATGTGGCAATCCTTCAACTTCCCCTTTATTACTACCTCAGATATATGTGACAGAAGGCCTTGACAGTACCAAAACGAGATACAGATCAAAATAGATGCAATTCCGTTGGGTTGACGCAAATTCTAATGGGAATTGCAGAAGATGTGCCTCAAGGTAATTTCAAATATTTAAGATCAATACCTGCTAATGGCCGTATATTGTGTTTGCTCCTGCGGTCCGCTTACCTTGCTGTCAAATTAATGGAAGAATTAGTTCGGCAGTGTTTGTGCGATTCCAGAAGGCATATTGCAAAGATCTCAACTTCAGTAAGAATCTTTGAGGATGTTTAATTGGTGGATACTATTAAGTTGGTTCCATTTAATATTAAAGGCTTTTGTATTTTACTATTGTGTAGCGGGTGAGTTGGATTTAAATATAATTTTAATGGCCTGTTTTTGACAGTTAAAAGAGAAATGAAACGAAGTTCTTTTTAAAAATTAGTATTTTAAAGTCTTCTTGGATAAAAGTTGCAGCAAAATTTGTGTGGATTTAATCTATGAGTTGCATTTATTTATTTAAATCTTGCTATGAAAAATAATGTATCTCAAATGTTATACAAATTAGTTAATGTAGCATTGTTAACTATGTGTATTGATTTAATTTAATGTAAATAAATTTAATACTGCAATATGTTTATTCATTTTCGTGATTGTATCAGGCAAAACATCCAAACAGTATTGTTTATTTCAATATTTTTAAGTTTTGAAGCTCAAGAAATAGGAAAGGAAGACTCAAACGCCCAGGTGGCATCTCCTGTATTGAAATAAGTTAAATATAATGAAATGAAAAGAAAGATGAAAAAATAAGATAAAAACGAAAAAAAGAAAACAGCAGGAAATGTAAAAAAAATAATAATTTAAAACTAAAAGGGTGGAGTATCGTCTGCAAGGCAGCAATGATAAATTAATGAATGGATTGAAGATAAAACAATATCACTAAGCAAAAGATATTTAAAACAGCCTGGGATCATTTGGATTTATAGGGGGGGTGTGATCACAAGTGGGGAAATTTATCTTTAAAAATAATGACATCAAGATTATAAAAGAAATTGGTGGAAATTTTAAGAATAAACATCTCCACACCGGAAAGTTTAGAGAACTATGGATGTCATCATGCCTAAGGAATCATCGTGCTTTATTGATTTATGCGAAACATTTTGTTTTCTAAAACTTCAATGTATTAATTCTAGTTTTGCAGCTGAACCCCAAACCAGGCAGGCATATGTAATGGGAATCCTGTAGGATATGTTTGTTAACTAATTTACAATATACAAGGAAAGAATTACTTTTAATGATGTGATATAATGTGCGAAACGCAAGAGTCAAATATCTTTTTATATAATGAATATGAGAACAGAAAGTTAGTCGTTTATCAGGAATTATAAAGAGGATACATATATTATATTATCTTTTATCCAGGTATTCAGCGTCATTGCACCCAGTGATAAAATGATCGTAAATAATGATGCATGGAAGAGGAAGATTAGTTTTAAAGAAAAGTTTATTATTAAAAAAATGTGAAGATAACAGCTTCAGTTGTTGTTGTATCCCCTGAAGAGTACAAGACTCCTAATAATATTGGCTATGTTTATTGCCAGCTCGGAATATAAATCCTCTTCCGAGGGATGGTCCAGACAATGCATGGTAGCTGCAACGTTGGGCAATAAAAGACAGGATGAGGACAGCTTCAATTTTATCAGCATTAAAAGGATTCTTCCTTCTGACAAGCCAGGTTTCAAGATGAGTAATGAAACTTTGAAGATTTTTAGTAAGAAGATGAATATCAGTAGAGTGGACAGCGATAGCAGTGTCATTATCTTAGAGACGGAGATGTACCTCATTGACCTGGGGGATGTCGTTAATGATGATATTGAAGAGAATGGCTCCGATAAGTGAGTCTTACGAGACACCACTTTATTGGGTTCAGAGGAAGATTGGAAGGAATAACAAAGAAATTTCTATTAGAAATATGGGGAGAAATTAGCCGAACAAAAACGATGGGAAATTTATAGGAGATTAATTTATTGATGAGCCTTTCGATCCCCCACTCGAACAAAGACTTCAGCGATGTCTAGAAATATAACTTTGTGATGGATTTAGTCACAAGCCCTTCAGAGACCAGTTCAGCGATCCTAACGAGTTTTTGTTGTTGTTTCTTAACATCGTTTTATGGGCATCTCATATATACCACGAACAGCCCACCAAAATAAGGGCAAAGATAGTGCTTTCAGGAGGACATTTAGAGGTAACTGCCCCGCATTTGCACGTCGTATGGAGAAAATACATTAGGCTCCACCAAGCGAGACATACTATACAATACATAGTCATATATACGTTATGACAATACATAAAGTCATAACCGCCACCGAGTACCATTGTTTCTGGAAGCAGAGCATCTTTGTAGGCACCTACAAAAAAGGCAACCAGTATTTTCGAATCTCCTACACTCTATCTGTGCATATTAACACCGAGCTACAGATGCGGAATTCTGAAGAGTTGGAAGTTATGCAATTAAGTTTTATGTATTACGATGATACAATTTTATAGCAATTATTAGCATTACAATGTCCTTTAACAAATGGATTGCCTGAGTTCCCTTTTCACATCGCTTTTCATCATTATCAATATCTATATAATAATGTGAACAGTATCTATGTAGTATTACATTGATTAGCTCTCAATATACTAAAATAGGACTTGGATTACAAAATCCACAATACTAATAAACACAATTTTGTGTTAAGGGATCATAGATATATAATATAAAGTTACAAAAGGTTTGCTAAATTAACAATGTATCTTTATTACTTCAATCAAATTTGGTACTACAAATAATTCCTCTCACTCTGCGAAATAGATCCATTTTATATGAATAGTTTAATTCATTTGGAAGTATTTTTCTACTTAACTTTTCAAATGTAACTGAGCATTCGTTCTCTTCCATGCTAGCAAGCGTTCTTAACATTTAGCCACAACTGAAGAAAATAATCCCAAAGACGACCTGGCAGTGCTCAGATTTTTACGAAAACAAATCATCACTCTCATTTTTCCTTCCTTCTTGTCCCTGCCATTCTGTTTAGTTATTTAACAATATTGTTTTTCTCTTGCTCGCTCCAACATCTGCTGCGAAGCCATTTTTATTGACCCATAAACGGTCAACTAGGACCCAGAGGTGGACACTACACTATGTTTATGGCGAATGCGTGGGATGGAAATAAAAGAAATTTTGGGTAGAATCTCGTAGGTAAACAATAATGGCGGAGAAGAAGAGGAAGAAAAATGCTTTCGTGTGATAGATTTTATGATCTGGAACTCCATCCTTAAGTTCAATAGCTGTTAAAAGGATAGAGTTTCTTTAAAAACAATTTGTGATGACAAAATATATTTGTAGTGTAATTTTTCTTCGTTACTTAAATTATATGATGATACCAGCATGCAGGATCGCCATTGCCCAATTACAGAAATAGACTTAAAATAAAACTTTAATAATACTTTTATTTAAGGTATATGAACACATTAGAGGAATTTTTTTGAAATTACTGAAACATTTTATTTTTGTACAATTTTTGGATGGAATACATCTAAAAACATTTTAAAGATTTCCTACTAAGCTCTTTTTATACAGCATTCAGTATAAAAGAGAATGTTAAAATACTCAATCATCAGTTTGGGTCAGTGTGCATGACGCATTTTTTCCTTACATTTGAAAAGATTTTCCTTTACGTTTTGAAAAGATTAAAAGAGATCTTCCATAAATATAAAAGTTTTGTCTACATGCTACAAATATTATTTGCTAATATAACCTTTTTGGCAACATTTATTTATAATGTTGCCAGGATAATGTTGTTTAATGGATAATGTTGTCACCGATATCAGGACAATTAGTGGTGTTGCAGACATGATCGTATCCCTTAATATCCAGAGCTTTAACATTTTTACTCATGTTAAGAAAATTAACTATACATCTATCCATTTATGCGAGACATTCAGTCCCAAATTCTGATTAATATTTATATATTTTTTCCATACTTCAGAAGTTTGGCCTACATGCTACAAATATTTTTTGCTAATCTCACATTTTTGACCCAGAACCACACCATAGACCCAGGAATAGTGGAGTTGCAGGCATGTTAGTGCCCTTCATGTTCAGAGGATGCCCTTCATTTTTACGTGATAAAAAAACCAACAAGACATTCTATATGATACATTCATCCCACATTTTATGGAATAAACTGAGCAGTTTACAAAAAAAAAAAAAAAATGTAAAGCACCACACCAGTAGTAATCAAACATTCGTTCTCCTGCCAGCTAGCTAGAGTGCTTAACAGTAAACCACAACTGAAGAAAATAATCTTAAAGACGACTTGACAGTGCTCAGATTCTGGGAAACAAAATCATCAGTCTTTTTTTTTTTCCCCTTCCTTCTTGTTTCCCCTGCCATTCTGTTTAGTTATTTAACAATATTGTTTTTCTCCTGCTCCCTCCGACAACTGCTGGGAAGCCATTTTTATTGACCCATAAACGGTCAACTCGACCCAAAGGTGGACACTACACTTTGGCCAACTTATGTTTATGGCGAATGCATGGGATGGTGGACTCGCGTAATAAAAGAAATTTTCTTCGGATTCCACCAATATTAGTTGAGGGTAGAATCTCGTAAGAAAGCAACAATGGCGGAGAAGAAGAAAAAAAAATTGCTTTCGTGTGATAGCTTTTATGGCTATCCTTAAGTTCAATAGCTGTTAAAAGGATAGGATTTCTTTAAAAATGTTTTGTGATGACAAAATACCTTTGTAGCATAATTTTTCTTCATTACTTAAATTATGATGATACTAGTACGTATAACACGCCATTTCGCATTTACAAAAATAGACTTAAAATAAAACTTTAACGATACAGGAGATTCTAACTAAAGTACTACTTTCAAAATGCTGTAAAAAAAAAGAAACACTCGTCACAGTGAGTTCAAATTTGAACTGAAGATGCTTGAAGAAGGGGAAAGAGTACGGCATCCAAAAAGTTCCACCGATTTTCCCATCCAATTTGGTATGGTCTTTCGGGGTGGATGGGCTTTCTACTAACAGTGTCACGACTGTTGAATGACTTGGAAGTCATTTTTTTCCGTCAAAACACAGAAACAATCAAACACATTGAAGTAAAAGATAAAAAAAGTAAAAGATATTATAATTTGAAAAAAATAAACTCTTTTTAAAATTTTAATAGTTATCCAATGCAATAATCTTATTTACTTAGCGTTTTAAACTAAAAAAATAAGGTATTATCAGTATGTTGATTCAATTTATTTGTTTCCCAGAAAAATCTAAGCAGAAGTAAATTAAGTCGAGTAATTATTTAATTTAAGTAAAATTGTTCATTCCTAATAGAGTGCAGATTATTTAATTAGCCGAATTAATTCTGCTGAATATCTAATGACTCCCAACAGAGAAAGTTCTTTTTGTCGACTTAATTATCTCAGAACATATAGAGTCGATACATTCGCTAAAATGCAGCAATCTGTAACCCGAACCCAGAACCTGAATTTAATGCTGAAGTTCAATTATTTAAATTAAAATTTGCGTTTGATTTTGCTGGAATAATGTCCCTTCAAAATAGCTTTTCAATTATATCTGATAAATTACACTGAAAACGAATATTTCTCCTTGTGTATGAAAGATTTTTCAAAAGAAATCTAGTAAAGATAGTGGAAAGTATTAAAGATGTTTCTGAGATACAAAAGTTTAAATTAACCGCAATGAGTTAAAACTAAAACTGAAAGGGAACTGACAAATCTAAATCAAATGGCATGACTCTTTCGAAAAGAGCAATTTAATGTCTCGTCCTTCATCTAGAAATGCCTTTAAAAAGCCATTTGTTGTTTATGAATCATTTTTAAATGTATATTGAGAATTATTATGCTGGTTCTTTGAGCATTTACGTATCAAATTTATTTTATATTCGTAGCGTTATGCAAAAATTGTCTGGTTTGAAATTCGCAATTTCATTTTAGTTGGTATCGATTACCGATTATGGAAGGAAGATAGATAGTATAAGGCATTGTTTTGTGATTATTTACATTATACACTCAAGAGCCAAAACACTATGACCACCTGTCAATAACGAGTTGGCCCACCTTGGCGCGCAACACAGCTTCAACCCGCCTTGACATGGATTAATATCACCACTTAATACTAGTTAAATACCACTTCCACCTGATCACGTGCCTTCCACGTCATCCAGGTGAGTTCATTGCAAAATGTAGGGTGGTCATAATTTTTGGCTCTTGAGTGTATATGTTGTTGTGACTCAACCTCAGTGTTTGGCAGGGCGAAACTGCTACCCATGAGTAGTAAAAATAAAATATTATCTTAAAAAACACATTTAAAAATGAGTCTTTAAAAATTCTTTTATAGTTTTTTACCAAAAATATATGTAATAAAAATATTAAATTTGTAATTTGAAAAAAAAAAAAAAAACAAATAAAAATAAAAGTGCCAAATAAATATAGTCCGACCGAAACTGACGTGAAAACTGGCAATCGTCAATTCAGATTGATTCCCACACAACGGTGTAATATGGAAGAAAGGTAATTTCGGCGGTATTATTATTATAACAGAAATAAGTTTAATGCATAATAATAAAAATTTAAAGATACATAATATCAAAAGATAAAAGTACATGAAAAGAATTCCACAAAACTATTACATTTTTTTCATGGATGGAGGGAAAGGTGGGATTTCATCTGTTGTGATAGAGCAGCAGTAGGTAGAAGTCTGATTTGGCTCCGTATCGCTAAAGAAGGATGACTTTTAGGAGAAATTACCCCGCATTTGCTCATCGTAGGAGAAAACCCGAAAAATTCCCACCAGAAATGCATCGGATCTCCTCGTTTCTTTGAAACAGTGTCTGCAACAAAGCCGTCAGCGGTTTGAACCTCAAATCTACTGCTATTCACTTGCTAATGTCGGGCACTTGTGTTGTTGTTTCTTATCCCCACTTGACAGACATTTATACCAAGCCCACCAACCCTATGGCCTCATGGTTGAAGGAAAGAAGGAGAGCTTCTTTTCTGATGGAGCACCCGTAGGTAGAAGCCTGACTTGATTCTGTGACGCTCCACAGTCCTAATAGACCGGGACCTACTGCTTAAAGTGGATTCCGAACCTCTACAAACATCCATGGCACCGCCGGGACACAAATCCGAAACCTGCGGCACCAAGCGCCAGAGCATAAGACATTCGGGCATTCAGGCCCAGTTTGGCAATTTATATAGTTATATATAAAATATAGCTTTTGTAAATGTCATTAAGAAAACATATTTGCACAGTTTAAAGATTTAAAGTATTAAATAACTCGCCTTTAATAATATTAGTTTGCTAAATAAATCCAATCCTTCTAATACAAGAATTTCCAATAATTGTTTAACATAATTCTGTTAAAATTTATTTTAAGAATGTAATAGTGTTAATTTGGAAAATAAATTTAAAAAAATAATACAGTAAATTGTTTTCCTTATTTTTCTTTATTATTATTATGATCAGCGGCGCCAGTTATTTTTTTAATAATGGCGCCGTCTCATGGTGTGAAAATCTGATGGCAATAAAAAATGAGGTTTTTATTTAGTTACCAAATATTTAATAAAAATTTACATAATTTTTGAATACAAATTTTGGTATGAAATAGTTTAGGAAAAAAAAATTGGTCTTATAAGTGTTATAGTTTTTTGAGTTATTCTGGGATGTACATTTTTATATGGTATTAGATTCTAAGTTGATTGAAAGACTGATTAGAAAATAGAGAGTCAAAAGACACATTATTTTTTGTTCACAAGTTAATGTAAATCTAGAGAAAAATGATAAAATTATGGATATTTATTGGATTTGAGTAATTGCCGCTCATTTTGCGCAAATATGGAAGCAATATCCGTAAAAATACAAAATTCAAAATTAGGAACAAATGAAATGTACAAACAACTTTGAATGGTTATTAGGAAATTATTTGCTATAAGATGTTCACCCCTGAAAAAGAAGGCAAACGAAATAGAAAATTAAAAGAATCTTGGAAGAAATATCGATCCATATTTCGATAAAGAGAGAATATATCATCTTTAAACACACAGTTGCAAATAAAAAAGGAAAATATACAAAAAAAAAAAAAACCTCTGCAAATAATGTATGTCTATATATAAATCCAGTACAAAAGAAAAAAAAAAATGTATCCAAGAAAGTTAAAAAGGAAAAGTAGTTTAATATATCTGAGAATAGCTTTATCAAGAAATAACTGCCCTCAGGATATTAAATTTCATGCTATATCTGCTTTCTACAAAACAAATCTTTCTTTATATCTATACAAAAATAAAAATGGTCTTTTAGGTTTCTTTTAAGCCTTATTTTTCTTTCACTTCAAAAAATTCCTTTTTTGTTAATGAAACACCATTAAATATTTCAATAAATCAAGGATATTATTTCTCGATTTGAAAATCTCTCTTTGTCATTACTTTAATATTACTTTAAAAATATTTAAATTAAATACCTATTTACATTTTCAAATAATTAAATTTTTTAATATAAAATCGTGCTTTATGCAAATGGTTATTTTAGTTAACTATAATCATAATATAATTGTAGTACCAAGTTTATACTAGTAACATATAACTTCAATAATTTTTCTCATTATGAAATGACATATATTAACTTTCACAAATATACAACTTAAACAGTGCTGCCTCCTACGTATTTGCGAGAGAGCGCCCCCTGCGCAATTTAATCATCAACTCTTTCAAGAGTTTCTTGCCTTTTTTCGAACTCTCTACCCATATTTGTCACTTAATTATAACAGCATGAACGAACAAGACAATTAGACGAAGTTTATTTTGTAGTGTGTCTTTTTGTTGTGAATATAATATAGTATATATTTGTCATAATTTTTGATTGGGATAGGTTTTTATTTTTGACGATCTACTCAATTTTGTTCATTAGTGAATGTGTCATTTGGATTCTGTAACTATGATCTCTCCATGATCTTTTCCATGTTATTGTTCCCACAATTCATTCTCAATTGCGCTATTTTTCAAATGTACTACGCAGGGATGTACTAATGTAGGATGTACTATACATTAAACTTACAAAACATTGTAATTAAAACTTTTGATAACTGTTAACGTATTGAGATTAATTTCAAGTAATATTGTAGAGAAGATCATTAATTAATATTTAATTAATTATTTATATTAATAATTACTGAAGTAATTAATTATTAATTAATTGTTGTAGTGAGCAATTACGGGCGGCTCCAGATTACGTATCGGCGGCGTTCGGTGCCAGATTGTAGTGTTTGTCAATTGTGCAGCTGGATTGTAGCTAGGCGTTGTGACTGGGTTGAGACTTGAGACACAGGTTTGAGAACACACAGCTTTTTTTATACAGAGACATCACACACATTCAATTAGAAACATACAATATTTAACACATTTAAAGACAGATAATTATAGATTCGTGACAAAATTCCACTTTTGATCCAAAAACCCGATACGCAAATACGCGCAGGGTGGCGGAATGTACTACCTCTCCGTGTGAGAGTCTGTAGGGCCAACTTATTCGCAGGTTTCGTTGAATATATTTTCGTTCGGGATGAGAGATTACAATCTAAACATTTCTCAGCAGCAGCGCCGGTTGCGCTGTACTTCCTCTCAAGTGAGATTCGTGCACTGAACATTTCACCTGAGCGCCACAGAGGGTGCTCTTATCAGTAACTAGGAGAAAGCATGTTTACATTGCTTCCATAATTAATTACTTTATTAATTATTGAATCAATTAATATTTTATCAAATATTTATTATGATAATTGCAATAAAACAATTAACACAAATACCTTTTTACCCTTTAAATTGAATTCAAATAAAATTTTTACGTCATTTAAAATATTATTCTAACACAAATAATATTCTATCACAATAATTCTATTTTAAAGCTATTTTGACAAATAAAAATAAAAGTACAGAAAAAAAAAAAAGATTTTTTATTTTATTTACCGAGGAATGTTATTATCCTTGCCTAATATATTTATAAACCCAATTTATAAATTTTAAAAATAACACCAGATTCAGTGAACATTTAAAAAAACAAAAACTCTGAAAGAATTTATTCTGTGGTTTTAAATTTATATCTGAAGTCAATTAAGATAGTGGACTTTATTTGAAATGCTTTCCCAAAATTGATATTCGTTACAATGAAATTCTTTGAAAGAAGCTAATCGATAATCTATTTCAAAAGAATAGAAAGCATTTTCAGTTGAAAGATAAGTAATTTCTTACGGAATATCTTTTAAAAGGCTTACATTTTTTAGAATGCCCACTGTTTGCATTGTCTCTGAAGACAAAGAATTCTCTTTCTAAATAACCCGTTTCCGGTTTGGAGACTATTCTAATTGAAATCGCTAAGTCGATAAAACTCTGACTTGTAAGATTTCTTAAATCAGTTTTCCATCTTCTAATCTTATTTAACACAGAAAACCCATCGAAATCGATAAATGTTTGAGATAAGTTAAGAATCGATTAGAAAGGCATAAATTATTCGATATTGAGTACTGCACAAAAAAATTATTTTGGCGTCTTTTCAAGACTAAATTTGGCGCAGTTTCGCCAAATCTAGCGTTTGTATCATAGACTCCAACCAACTAATCGAAACTAAACATTTTACACATTTTGATTTTGACAGTTTGCTTATAAGTAAATTTTTTTAAGATAAATGTATTTTATTAATATATTAAATAATTGAGAATACTCGGCAATCAAAAATAATAAACCTCAATTAGTTATTTTTTAATTAAAGAAAAATTTAATTTTTTCATAGCAAATTAGAAGTTAACGTCACAATTTTACACATGTTTAATAATTTGAGTTTAATATATTTATTTATTAATTTTAGATTTTTCTATTTGGAATTGACTGCACTATATATATATATATATATATATATATATATATATATATTATATATTTCAAGACTCTATATTTTATGCAGTTTGATTATGTCCCTGTTTTTAACCCTTTCAGACCCTACAATAATGCAATGTAAAAAATATTTACCATGTTAAAATATCATAATATGGTGTAAATAAACTCGTTAAAGTAAAAAAAAAAAAAAGAAAAAGTAGTTTTATAAACAAATAGAGCAAATTCCCATTGGAATGGACAAACAGTCAATGAGATTGTCAAAAATGCTGTATATATCTAGAACTTTTTGAACTATTTACTACGTGAACTCGTTGCCACTCCACCTAACTGTAAAATCTTACACCGAAGAACTTTTCTCCCCACACTTTAGAACTTCGTTGTTAGTAGTCATCCGTGGTAGACGAGGGTTTTTGTGTGTGTGTGTGTGTGGGTTTTGTGTGTGTGTGTGTCTGTATTTCTATTATTTTGTGCGTCATATCGTCATTGTAGTGTGTAAATAAAAGTAATGTAAATATATTTGAATTAACTCTCTATATCCCTACTATTTGGATATATCATTCTGACAGGTCGTTTTGCTAAAACAGTAAGAGAAATTTTATACGAAATTTTTCTAGTTTGGCGGATTGTTTTGGTGATGTAAAAGAGGTTGTAAACGTCAAATATTCAGCGCTTGAACTTCCGTAGGATTTTTTTTTAAATATTAATTTCTTTTTGTAAAAACGTTAGATAAAGAAGGTGTATCACTAAATAAGTTTCAAAAAGTGAATATTTTAGCAATTTTTTTTTTTCCATAATGGAATGTACATCAGCAATAATACGCAATTTTACAAAGGATTTTCACATATTTTTTTTTTTTTTATATACCAAAATAGATGAGTTTTACATTAGTTGGCATGTAAGTGAAAATAACTACTTTTTCTCCTTTGTGAAGTCCAAATGCACAAATAAATTTATTTAGTGAATGTGGGTTTTGCCATTGAAAGCAGTAATTTTTACATTGGATTGCTTCTCATTTATCATCACATTTTGGCAAATGATCCTCACAGTCATTAATAACCTCGAGATGAGGGCGAATTTCAGTCATATATTTTTATTTTGGCATATATTTTTATTCTGCAGAATAAGAGATAATGACGACCTACATTTTTGTAATTTTTTAAACCAAATGTACATAGTTCTGCAGATAGATCTTGATATCATAGATATTGTTCCAAATCATCCTCTGTTGTACCATTAATAAATGTAATATCTTTTGTATCAAATATTTTTGTCTCTAATATGTTTTTGGTTGTAAGAAGAAATAATTTATAAGAACCTCCGTCAAAGATTTTATCACAGGATTTTTCAGATAAAACATTAGCTATTACTACTGTGCCCAAAAAGTAAGACCAATTATTTTTCCAAAAAAAAAAATCTATTTATTCTTCCAAATTTATTTCATCGCCTTCAAAGTAAACTCCTCCGGACACAATGCACTTCTGCCAACTTTTTCCAATCCTCAATGCATGCTAAAAAGTCATCGGCAGAGATGACCTTCAAAGCGCGCGGCGATGCACGTTGAATCTCTTCAATCGACTCAAAATGGTGTTTCCGAGTGGTCTTTTGACTTTAGGAAATAGCCAGAAGTTGCACGGTGTGAATACGGTGGTTGTGGAACCATATGGGTTAACATTTTTAGTGAAATAGTCACGAAAATCAATGCAGTGTGAGCTGGCGCATTCAGTGTTTTCGGTACCAATCGAGATTTGACGCGTTTGAGGCCCAAAATAGAATTTACCTATCCTTGTAAAATTCCAACATCACCAGCAAGGCAAAAATGGAAATTCCATAAGGCCCAGGAATTTTAAATTAAAAATTGGTCTTACTTTTTGACACAGTAGTATAAGTCAATATTCAATAAAAAAATATTGTGTAATTTTGTTAGTGCTTAGAATCCACGTTAAACTGTAGGTCTCGGTCTAATTAGCCTCAATTGTGGTAAAAATGACCACAGAACGAAAAAACTAAACCAAATCTGAAAGTAAAATAAATATACCAAAAATAATATAACCTTCTTTCGCGTGACTTATAATTGTAAAAATAAAATAAATTAACATACTCTTTAGATGCCAGAAAAATTTTTTATAATCATTCATTCCTCCTAATTATATTACACGAAAATAATAACTGGAATTGAAATATTAAACTTTTTTAAGAACAAAAAAAAGGAGAAAACACACACAAACATTCTTTTTATTATGAGGTCCAATTCTCAAAAATTTAATTAACGTCTCTAATTCTCTAAGGCTTCCATTAGACATTACTTTAAATTTTTAAATAAAATAAAAGAAAAAAATTGTTGAAAACAACTGAATTTCAGCTGCAGCATTTCTTATTTCATTACGTTAAGAGCCATGAATCGCATTTTTTTTTATTAGCTCCATTTTATTTGAATGAAAAAAAAATTAAAGAGAGTATTTTTGAACCGAGGAATAGGTATCTACTTTATTTCTTCTTGATTCTATTTCGGAGTTGAAAAATACCATCAAAAATATACTAGAATTCATTACAAAAAAGAAGATAGGCTTTTAGAAAAGCATATATTTTCATTTTTTTAGTGTTCTTAATAATACACATAAAGTAATTGTTCCATTATATTCAGTTGTTGAAGTTTTTATTTATTTCTAGATTATTTCAGATTTGCCGAAAATGCCGTATTTCAGTATAAAGAGTGAATGTAATTTAGAAATGCATTATAAATAATATAAAAAATATAAATTTAAATTTGTACAATTGGAATAAATGGAAATATTAATGGAAATAAAAAAGATAATTTTTTTACTAATAGCTATAAAAATTTCACTTATAAATTTTCATAAGCATAGAATTAAAATCACATATATTTTGCTGATTAATGATCTATATATTTGAGAATAATTTCAAATTTCAAATAAAATGATAATAACTTAATAAAAAATAAAAAAAAAATTTGAAAAACATAACTATTCCGTCCTATCTAAACAATTCTTTAAATGTCCTCTTATTTTTAAATTTAATGCCTATAAACACATATTTTTAATTTTTAGTTAAATTTTCTTATTTATACATAAGGAAACTGAGAGAAACATAAACTGACAGGAATATAAATTACATTATTGTTCAATAGAATGACATGGAAGTGTAATTTCATTAAAATAGTTGAAAAAGTTATAGTATTTTTCTAGAAACTAAACCTCAAATGACAAAAAAAAAAAAAAAACTTTTGCATTAATTTATACTTTTAAAAATGGAGATCTTTTATGACGAGACTGCTTTTATTCACATTGCTTAACTTCTCGACAAAGAAAAGAAATTCTCTGTCTAGACAACATTTCACGTCGTCCAGACGCTCTTGTAAGGAATACTTGTTTCTATATAAGATTTCAGACAGAACTCAATAAGGACATTAAGACTTACATTTGCTCATGATTCAGCATAAAATACAATTTTAAATATCTAGGAAAAATATTACAATATCCTTTATGATATTTGAACACAGTAGAAATTTGTGTATTTTTTTAATAAGTAAGTTATATTTATGAATTTATTAATATTAATTTTAGTAACAAAGTTAATAGCAGTCTTAATTTTTATTGAGAAATATATAATTTTCAATTTCATATTTCTGGTTAATTTATCTGACATTCGGTATGAAACTTAAAAATATAGTGTCAAATTTTAGGGTAGGGATTTTTAAATTCTTGCAGAATTTTGGTGTTTTTTAACTATTTTACCACATGCAAATCTATATTTTATATATTCTTTCTTCATTGGCGCAATAGCCCTATTGTAGACGAAGGCCGTCTGTCTACAGGCAGATTTCGAAACATGAGATGTTTCCTTTTCTTCGGGGTAAGATTGTCACACCAAACGCTCAACAAGAATAATAACTGGGACTTACGGTTTTAAAATGGATTACAAATCACTACAGACATCCCATGACACTGACTGTTCGGACTTGAACCTGAAAACCTACAGCCCTGAGGGCCAGAACGCTAGTCACTCGACTTTCAGACCTCTGTTTTCTTCTGTAACTTAGAGAGACATTGTGGCCAAATGGCTAGCTCTCTGGCCTTTGGTACCCCAGGCTTCAGTTTTGAATCCTTTCGGTGGCTTGGTTACTTTTTAGTGTTTCTGAATCCAGGTTAAACTATAGGTCCCGGTCTAATTAGCCTAGAGCAAGGGTCGGCGACCTTTTGATAAATAATAAAATAGCTAATTTATTAAATATATATCTTAATAAAAACACTTTCTTGATAATATCCAACAGTAGTACTTTTTGTTTATTTTTTGACAATTCTTCAAAAAAGAAGTTAGGTATCTTATTTGGAAAAATATGTATAATATGTATTTTAAAATATAATACTTATTATGTTACCTGTCTTTACTTCGGTTTTTTTTATTATTATTATTATTATTATATATATATGCACATACATAACTTTGAGAAGATAATTCGCTTCTAACTCTTTTACTTCAAACAACAAACTATACGTCACAGCCAAGGCACAGATGAAGACGCCAAATTGTCTGGCGTCGAAAGCGAATTAAAACCTACATAAAAACATCCGACGATGGCGTCATTCGAGAGCTTCCGATGGACTGACGACAGTGACGACGCGTGTCACGGGGAAGGAGTGCGGTGAAAAAGCCAGTACAAGTGGCTGAGCGATAGAATCGGTACCTAATCCTCGTTAATCGATTCAGAACGATTTTTTAAATGTTTTTTTTTATTAAATAAATAATATTTGCGTGTGGAACTAAAGAGCCGCAGCTTCACATCCAAAAGGGCCGCATGTGGCTCGCGAGCCGTAGGTTACCGACCCCTGGCCTAGAGTGTGCAAAAATTACCATAGAGTGACAATCCAAACCAAACCAAACCTCTAAGGTAAAATAAATATATAAAATATTATAATTTTTCTTCCGCGTGGCTAATAATTAGTAAAAAAATACACTTTACATGCCAGAAAAATATTTATAATCATTAGTCCCTCCTAATTAGATTACACAAAAACAACAACTAGAAGATAAATATTAAACTTTTTTATAAAAACAAAAAAGAACAAAAAAAAAACACATTCTTTGTTAAGAGGAGGTCCAATTTTCAAAAATTCACTTTCCATCTCTCGAAATTCTCTGAAGTTTCCATTAGACATTACTTTAATCATTTTTTTTAAAAAAGAAAAGACTGTTGAAAACAACAAAATTTCAGCTGTAGCATTTCTTATTTCATTAAGTTAAGAGCCATGAATCGCTCTTCTTTTTTAAGTTCCAATTTTTTTTGCAAAAAAAAAAAAAAAAAAAAAAAAGGAAAAATTAAATTAAAATACTCAAAATACTCTCTTTCCTTTTTTTTTTTTTTTTTTTTTGCTAAAAAAAAAAAAAAAAAAAAAAAGGAAAGAGAGTTTTTTTGAAGCTGAGGTATAAGTATCTACTTTTTTTCTTCTCAATTCTATTTTGAAAATGAAAAACGTCTTCAAAAATTATATTAGAATTCATTAAGCAAAAAAGAAAAAAGAAGAAAGGGCTTTCTGTAAGGCATATATTTTTATTCTTTTAACGTTCTTAAAAAACACACACAAAATAAATGTTTCATTATATTCAGTTGCTGTAGTTTTTATTTATTTTTAGATTATTTCAGTTTCCAAAATTTAATTTTAGTAAGAAGAGGGAATGTATTTTAGATCTGTAACATAAATAACAGGAATAATATAAATTTAAACTTGTACTATATTCTATGCTTGTTTTTAAAATTATTAATGGAAATAAAAAAGACTAAAAGGTATAAAAAATTCACTTATAATTTAATTAACATTTTTAATAGCAGGGATTTAAAATTTACATAAGCATGAAAATCAACTTTACTATATCCTAAATTTAATTCGTTTTAGTTGTTAAAAACTATTTGTTAACTCATCATTAATTGGTTTAAAGTTATTGCAGCGGTAACAAAAATGTAGAGAGACGATGAATTCTTTATGTCAGATTAACATGTAGGTGATTATTTATTTATTATTATTATTCTCGGTAATTAAAATAAGAGCTTTATTTATTATTATACGAGTACTTTTACTTTTATTCGTTAAATTTGCTTTTTAAAATTAAATTATTATGATAAAATATTATGTATGTTTGTATAATATATTAAATGATATAAGCAAATTTTATTTGTTGTTGAATATGCATTCAAATGCGAAAAGGGATTTGTGTTAATTATTTTATTACAATTATCATAATAAATATTTCATGAAATAGTAATTTCATTAAATATTAATTAATGATCTTCTCACAATATTACTTGAAATTAATCTCAGTCGTCAATAGTTATTAAAATTTTTAATTATAATTTTTTATAAGTATGTTGTATTATATTTTTATTTATATTTTTTTTAAATCCTTGCATATATTTAAAACGAAGTACTTTAATAAGTAAATGAAAATTTTCTAAAAAATTTTTTTTTCCTTCAAGTTAATATATCAATTTGTGGGTTTTTCAGCAGTTAATTAGAGCTAAAATAAAATTTTCGCAAAGTATTCACTAATTCGTGAGAGTTTAATGGAATTAATTTTAATTGGATCTGTAGAATCCTTCTCTTAGTTAGCTCATTAATGATCTTGGTTCTTGTTTAACGTCAACTGGTTAAAATATTTCATAAATCTAATGATTCGGTTTAAAAGAAATACTCGTTTCATAATTTTTATTTTTCACTCATTTTAAGTATTTTGAATGTCAGTCAGGACAAATTCTTGATGTCTTCTCGGGAATCTTCTTTTCTGTCTTCCTGTACTGTCCTTTAAAATTATTTTATAATTATTGTTTACAAAAAAATTGTTGTCGATAACTGATTAGGCCAAAGAAAAATATAGAAATTCTTAGAAAGGTGTTGGAAAAGGGATCTTTTTAAGTGATCCTTTATGTTAATTGAAATGTGATGTTATAAGTGATTCTTTAGGTTAATGGAAATGTGATCCTTCATGTAATCTTTTATGTGATTCTTTATGCAAATAGAAATGTAATATTTGTGATCCCTATGTGAACGGAAATGTGATCTTTATGTGATCCTTTATGTAAACGGTAAATTTATATTTTATGTGATCCTTTACGTCAATGGAAATTTTTTTTTTAAATTTTTTTTAATTTCCAATGGCAGATTATGAACAGTTACAGCAAAAAAAATAACAAAACAAAAAAAAAACGTACAACAACAACAAAACATGCTGAGACAGAGTTCATTAATCTAACAATAATGGCAAGTTGTAGATCTTTTAGCCACTAAAAAGTGTTACCAGGTGCACCACGGGGAGGTAGATCTTCTGCGCACCCACGTCAATGGAAATGTGGTATTTAATCTGATCCTTTTATGAATGTAAAGGAGATCATTTATGCAAATTTAAATAGTCATTATAGTCAATGGTCTATTATAATTTTTCTTATTAAATGTTAATATTTAAAACAGAGACATAATCCCATTTAATCATCGATACTTTCAAGAGATACTTATTTTTTTCCTTTCACCCATATTTCAATATCAGTAATTATAACAGCATATGCAAACAAAACACTAAAGTTTATTTTATAGTTAGTCTTTGCTGTATGTATAATATAGTAAATATAGTATTTTATATAATTTTTGGTTGGGATAGGATTTTTTATTTTTGCCATTCTTCTTAATTGGAAAATGTGTCATTCCGATTCCGTAACTATCTTCACGACCTTTTCCATATTACTATTCCCACGATTCACACTCAGTTGTGTTATTATTTAATATGGAGGTGTTTCAAGCTAACCGAAGTAATTAGATCCTTAATAATGTTCTATTTTTATGGTTTTGCCCTCTAATTGATCATTTTGGAGACAGCTAGTTTTGTTTTTTGAGTACCTGGTAATCTAATTTATATAGTACATGGAAAAGATTCCTCCTAACATCATAACTAACTACCTGGCACTACAGCCCCATGGTGGATCAAGGCCGTCGACTTATTGGCAGATTACAATTTTTTCTCTTTACAGGGTACGGTTGTCAGCCCCTATGCCAAGAGTCATATTAGACCGGTACCTAAGGTTACAAGTGAGTTCCGAACGACTACAGACATCCATGGCACCGCCGGGACTCGAAACCGAAACTGTGGCACAGGGTGCTAGTCACGCGGTTATCAAGTTTCTATTTTCTTCTGTAAGATGAAATCACACAAAATAATATAACTTTCTCCACGTGACTAATAATTAGTGAAAAAGAAAAAGATACACTTTTACATTCGAGACCAATTTTTTATAATCATTAGTCTCTCCTAATTAGATTACACGAAAAACAACAACTGGAAGAGAAATAGTAAATTTTTTTAAGAACAAAAACGGAAAAAAAATACGTTCTTTATTAAAGAGGTGCAATTCTCAAAAATTCACTTTCCATCTCTCGAAATCTCATTAGACATTACTTTAACCTTTTTTTTTTTTAAAAAAAAAAAAAAAAAGTCTGTTGAAATCAACTAAATTTCAGCTGCAGCATTTCTTATTTCATTACGTTAAGAGCCATGAATCGCCCTTTTTTTATAAATTCCAATTTTTTCACTGAAAAAATTATAAGAAAGTATTTTTTGAGCCGATGTATAAGAATCTACTTTATTTCTTCTTGATTCTATTTCGGAGTTGAAAATACCATCAAGAAATATGTTAGAATTCACTAAAAAAAAAACAAACAAAGGTTTTTAGAGAAGTATATATTTTCAGTCATTTTAATGTTCGTAAAAATAATACACACAAAATAATTGTTCCATTATATTCATTTGTTGAAGTTTTTATTTGTTTCTAGATTATTTATGTTTTCAAAAAATAATTATTTCAGTTAGAAGAGGAATTTAATTTAGAAATATAATATAAATAACATAAACACTATAAATTTAAACTTGTGCCATATTCTCCGCTTAATTTAAAATTATTATTGGAAATAAAAATACATTTTTTTACTAATAGACATAAAAAAAAATTCACTTATAATTTATTCAACATTCTTATAAGTAGGATTTAAAAATCATAAATATTTGCATATTAATGATCTATATAATTGTTATTAATTAAAAATGTAAATTGAAAATGACAATAACGTAGTAAGAATAGAAATCAATATGCCGAAGTTGAGTAAACAAAACTAGTCCGCCCTCCAAACAATTATTTAAATGTCTTATTATTCTTTAACTTTATGTCTGCGAATTCATATCTTTATAAATAAGGAAATTAAACTGAGGGAAATATAAATTTTATTCAATCGAATTACGTGGAAGTGTAATTCCACAAAAAAGTTGAAAAAAAGTTATGGTATTTTCGCTGAAGCAAACCATCAAATGACAATTAAAACAAAACATGTGCATTAATTATTCTTAAAAAATTAGAAATCCTTTATGACGAGACTGCTTTTATTCATATTGCTTACTTATTCATATTGCTCTGTCGAGAAGACAAAGAAAAAGAATTCTCTATCTCTTGTAAGGAATAATTACTTGCATGGAAGATTTCGGACAGAACTCAAAAATGACATTAAAACTTACATTTTCACATGATTCAGCATAAAATCTAATTATACATATCTAGTAAATATGCCACAATTTTTTATATGATATTTAAACACAGTTTATTTTTATGTATTTTTAATAAAAAAATCATTTAATTTATGATTTTATTAAAATTAATTTTATTAACAAAGTTAATATTAGTCTTCATATTTATTTACAAATATATAACTTCAGTTTCACAGTTCTGGTTAATTTATTCGACATTTGCTATGGAACATAAAAATATCGTGGTTTTTAACTATTTACAAGTAAATCTTTATTTTACGTATTCTTCTTCATTGGAAGAATGGTGGGCCAAGATCGTCTGCCTATTGGCAGATTTCTAAACATGAGATGTTTTCTTTTTTGGTAGGTAGGGTTGTCAGCTCGATATCCAACGCACTACATTCATATTAGACCGGGACCTACGGTTTAAAGTAGATACCTAACTACTGCAGACATCCATGGCATCACAAGGACCAGAACCCGAAATCAGTGACATCGAGAGTCAGAGCACTTATTCTTCTTCATTGGCGCAATAGCCTATGGTGGGATCAAGGCTGTCTGCCTACTGGCAGATTTCGGAACATGAGATGCTTTTTTTTTTTTTCCAGATAGGGTTGTCAAACAGACACTCAAAATTCTACAGTCATATTAGACTGGGACCTACGTTTCAAAAGAGGATTCCGAACGTCTACAAACATCCGTATCACCGCCAGGACTAAAACCCGAAAACTGTGGCACCAAGCGACCGACAGCTAGTCACTCGGCCATCAGGCCTCTATTTTCTTCAAGACAAATCGGCCTGGTGGCCAATTGGTACTACAGGCTTCAGGTTCCAACTACTGACCGTGGCATGCATGTTTGTTAGTGGTTTGGAATCCACGTGCCTGTCTAATTAGCCTAGAGTGTAAAAAAATGATTGTAAAGCAACAAACCAAATCTATAAGGTAAAATAAATATACAAAATAATATAACTTTTCTTTCGCGTGACTTATAATTAGTAAAGAAAAATAATAAGAAACACTTTACATGCCAGAAAAATTTGTATAATAATTAGTCTCTCCTAATTAGATTACACAAAAATAACAACTGGAAGTGAAATATTAAATTTCTCTCAAGAACAAAAAAAGCAAAAAAAAAAACACACATTCTTTATTAAGAGGTCTAATTCTCAAAAATTTAATTTTCGTCTCTCGAATTCTCTGAGGCTTCTATTAAACGTTACTTTCACCTTTTATATTTTATTTTTATTTTTTTTAATCTGTTGAAAACAACTGAATTTCAGCTGTAGCATTTCTTATTCCATTACGTTAAGAGCCATGAATCGCTCTTCTTATAAGCTCCAATTTTTTTCAGCGAAAAAAATTGGAAATATTTAATTGGAAAAAAATAAATAAATAAAAATTGGAAAAAAATACTGGTTTCAGAGTATTTTTGAACTGAGGAATGAGAATCTACTTTTTACTTCTCAATTCTATTTTGAAATCGAATGACCATCAAGAAATATATTAGAATTCATTAACCAAAAAAAAGGAGAAAGGATTTAAGAGAAACATATATTTTTAGTATTTTCGTGTTCTTAAATTCACACAAAAATAATTGTTTTCATTAAATTCAGTTGCCGAAGTTTTTATTTATTTATAGATGATTCTAATAATAAGTTTCTAAAAATTACTAATTTCTGTCAGAAGAGGGAATGTAATTTAGCAATGTAATATAAATAATATAAACAATATAAATTTAACTTTGTACAATTTTCTGTGATTGATTTAATATTATTAAAGGAAATAAAAAGATATTTTTTTTTACTAAAAGGTACAAAAAAATTCAATTATAATTTATTCAACATTTTTATAAGTAAGGATTTAAAAATCATACATACAGGGTGATTATAATTAAAGTTCCACTTTCAAATGCTGTAAAAAAAGAACCACAGTGAAGTTATACGAAGATACTTGAAGAAGGAAACGGTATGGCATTAAAAAAAGTTCCATTAATTTTTCCCATCCCATTGGGAAACATACACCTTGGGAAACATACATTTTCCATACACCTTGCCATGGTGTATGGACTTTCCACTAACAGTGTCACAACTGTCGAATGACTTTGAAGTCATTTTTCCGTCAAAAAAACGAAAAATCAAGCACATTGAACACTACAGTTGATTTCATGTGCAACTCATGCCATATACGTTGTCATTTCGATTCAAACATCACTGGCAGCCGAATTCACTTTCTTTCAGCCGCTTATAGCGCCATCTATTAATACACTTTAGAACACTTTTTGATATTTTACCGTTTCCCTTCTTCTTCGAGTGTCTTCAGTTCAAATTTGAATCAGTCAAACTAGTCAAATTAGTAGTCATAATAGACCGGTACGGCTAAGTACATTCCGAACCACCACAGATATCCCTGGCATTGCTGGGACACGAACCCGAAACCTATAGCACCGAGCGTCAGAAATCCAGCCATTAGGCCCTTATTTTCTTCTGTAAAGTAAAATAAATATACAAAATAATTTAACTTTTCTTTCGCATGAATAATAACTATTAAAAAAAAAGACAAAAATACATTTTCCACGCCAGAGAATTTTTTGTAATCATTAGTCTATCCTAATTAGCTTACACAAAAATAACAACTGGAAGTGAAATATTAAACTTTTTCAGGAACAGAAAAGTAAAAAAAAAAAAACGCATTCTTTATTAAGAGGTCCAATACTCAAAAATTTAATTTCCGTCTATCGAATTCACTAAGGCTTCCATTAGGCATAACTTTTTTTTTTTTTTTTTAAAAAAGAAAAGACTGTTGAAAACAACTGAATTTCAGCTGCAGCATTTCTTATTTCATTATATTAAGAGCCACGAATCGCTCTTCTTTTATGAGTTCCAATTTTTTTTCAGTGAAAAAAAATTCTCTACAATTTTTTTCAGTAAAAAAAATGTAGAGAATATTTATGAACTGAGAAATAAGAATCTACTTTATTTCTTCTTGATTCTATTTCGAAATTGAAAAATACCATCAAGAAATATATTAGAATTCATTAACTAAAAAAAGAAGAAATGTTTTTACTGAAGCATATATTTTTAGACTTTTAGTGTTCTTAAATAGTACACACAAAATTGTTGTTCATTATATTCAGTTGCTGAAATTTTTATTTATTTCTAGATTATTTAAGTTTCCAAAAATTAATTTTAGTAAGAAGAGGGAATTCAATTTGGAACTATAACATAAATAACAAAAACAATATAAATTTGAATCGCTCTTTTTTTATAAGTTCTACTTTTTCTCAGTGAAAAAAATTATAGAGAGTATTTTTGAACAGAGGTATAAGAATCTACTTTATTTCTTCTTGATTCTATTTTGGAGTTGAAAAATAACATCAAGAAATATATTAGAATCAATTAAGCAAAAGAAGAAAGGCTTTTGTAAAGCATATATTTTTAGTCTTTTAGTATTATTACATAATACACACAAAACAATTGTTTCGTTATATTCAGTTGTTGAAGTTTTATTTATTTCTAGATTATTTCAGTTTCCCAAAAAATTAATTATTTCAGTAAGAACAGGGAATTTAATTTAAAAACGTAATGTGAATAATATAAACAATATAAATTTAAAGTTGTATAATACGCTATGCTTGATTTAAAATTATTACTTGAAATAAAAAAATATTTTATTACTGAAACGTATAAAAAAATTCGCTTATAATTAATTCACCATTTGGTAAACGGGGATTTAAAATCACATAAACCTTCAATATAAGTAAGTAACTATGCTTTCCCTACGCACTGCAGGAAAATGTTCGGTAGGCATCGAGATTCTCAACCGAGAGGAAGTACTACGCAATATTCGCTCCCGTTGAGGAACGTTTAATTTATAATATCTCATCCCGAGAAGAAATATATTTAACGCAATCCTGTGTATAAGTTGGCCTACAGATACTTATCCGGAGAAGAAGTATCTTTCGCGCACCCTGCGTGTACCTGAGTATCGGGCATTCTGCTTAGATGTGGAATCCTTTCATGAATCTATAATTATAAGTCTTGTAATGTGTTACATATTGTACGTCTCTAATTGTAGGTGTGTGGTGTAGGTGTAGGTCTCTAACCTGAGCCTTAAGCATTTTAACCCCATCACACCCAGTTACAAACGGATTGTTCAACCTGTACACTAGAAGCTGAATTTATTTCATTTTAATTACTAAAAACTATATATTAACTCATCACTAATTAGTTTAAAGTTTTTGCAGCTATAATAAAATATACAAGGAAGAATTCAGTAAGTCATATCAACATCAAACTGATTATTATTATTTATAAACTTTCTTATCATTATCAAAAATTGTACTTGTCAAAGTTGTGTATTCAAATTTGGTAGTGAAATTTTAAATTGCTTAAGCATTTTTTCTCTCTAATAATTATTTTAAAACTCTAAAATGCACGTATCAATTTAAAAATCCATCCAAACCTAAAAATATGAAAATCCCAATTAATTTCAAAATCAAATTCACAGTTTTTACATTTTAGACAGATACTTATACACTCAAGAGCCAAAGCATTATGACCACCCCTACATTATGCAATGAACTCGCCTCGATGATGGAAGGCATGATCAGGTGGAAGTATTTAACTGCTGCTGGAGAGTCTGAAGAATCATTCGTTCACTTACTTCTGTGTGTGATGGGAAACATAAGCGACTTTATAGAGAGCAGATTGTAATGGCTCGAAGACTCGGAACAAGTATTTCCGAGACTCGTGGGTTGTTCGCGATCTGCAGTTGTTATGCAAAGTGGATGAATGACGGTGAAACCAGCAGTAGACGACACGGTGTTGGACGTCCACACGCTATCAAGAAAAAGGTCGTCGGAGACTGTCTAGCATGGTGAAGAAAACCGAGCCAGACAGTGGCTCAGCTGACAGCCCAATACAATGTAGGGCCAAATAGAATAGTATCGGAGCACACTGTTCAGCGGACACTGTTGGATATGGGACTACGCAGCAAATATCCCACTCGTGTGCCTTTTTCATCGCCACCTGCGCCTGCGCAAATGGGAACATCATGACTGGTCCATTCAAATGCCTGGTCAGATCAATCACGGTTTTCATTCATCACGCCGATGGCCGTGTCAGGATACACCGTCTTCCAAGCGAACAGTTGCTCCATCAATGTACAGTAGATCATACACAGGCCGGTGGTGGCAGTATTATGCTTTGGGAGACGTTCTCTTGGGCGTCTCTGGGATCCGTGGTTGTGGTAGAGCAGACCAAAGGGTATCTGAACATCAACCAGTTGCATCCTTACATGGACTCTTTTTTTCCAGCTGGAAATGGAATGTTCCAACAGGACAACGCCCCTTGTCACAAGGCTAAAATTGTGTTGGAGTGGTTCCAGGAACATGATGCTGAATTCCAGTTAATGTCCTGGCAGCCTAACTCAAAGTATCTCAATCGATAAAACACATTTGGGGTGCCCTGGGAAGGCAGCTCAGAGTGTTCAAAAACCTGCGATGCTTAAACATTTACAATCTGTCCGGCCATCTACCAAGGAGGGCATCCATGCCAAGGCGGGGTGAAGCTGTGATGCGCGCCAAAGGTGGATCAACTCGTTATTGACAGGTGGTCATAATGTTTTGGCTCTTGAGTGTATTTCGTAGAAGGATTGCGCTTCTAAGCCCAAACTACGATACTCGTTTACACGCAGGGTGCGCGAAAGATACTTTCTCTCCGGGTGAGAGTCTTAAATATACGCAGGATTGCTTTAAATATATCTCCTCTTGGGACGTGAGATTACAAACTAAACAAGTTGCGCAGTACTTCCTTTCGGGAGAGAGGCTCGAGGCCGACTGACCATTTCACCTGAGTGCAACATGGGACGCTCTTATCAATGCGTAGGAGGAAACATGGTTACAAGTTTAGAATATTTTGGTTCAATTTTTATACTAAGTGTACATCTCAATTCTGCCTCCAAAGGTTTATCCATATGCTTTTTTATTAAGGATCTATATATCTGTTAATAAATCCAAATCTAAATAGAAAATGATAATTATTTAGTAAGAATAAAAAATCAAAATATACCGAAGTTTAAAAAACAAAATTATTTCGCCTATCAAACAGTTCTTTAAATGTCTTATTATTCGTTAAATTAATGTCTTTAAATTCACATCCTTATATAAAAGGAAATTAAACTGAGAGATATCAAAATTACAGTGCTATTCAATAGAATAACATGGACGTGTAATTACACTAAAAAGTTGAAAAAGTTATGATAATTTCTTAAAACTAACCATCAAATGACAATTAAAACAAAACTTTTTCATTATTCTTAAAAAAAAAAAAACGGAGATCTTTTATAACGAGACTGCTTTTATTCATATTATCTAATTATTTACAAAAAGAAGAAAATTCTCTGTCTAGACATCTCATTTCACATCGTCCAGACACGGAATACTTATTTCTATAGAAGAATTCAGATAGAACTCAAAAATGACATTAAGACTTACATTTTCACATGACTCAACATAAAATCTAATTATAAATACCTAGTAAAAATTTCACAATTTCCTTTTTGTAACATTTAAACACAATTAAGATTTATGTATTTTTAAGAATAAAGTTATTTAATTTATGAATTTATTAATATTAATTATTGTAACAAAGATAATAACAGTCTTAAAATTAATTAGAAATATATAATTTCAGTTTCATATTTCTGGTTAAAATATTCGACATTTGATATGAAACTTAAAAATATCGTGCAAATCGTTGGTTTTGAAATTCTTGCAGAATTTTGGTGGTTGTTAACTATTTCACCACACGTAAATCTATGTTTTATATATTCTTCTTCATTGTCGTAACAGCCCTATAGCCCAAGGCCGTCTTCCTGATGGCAGGTTTCTAGACTGGAGATGTTTTTTTTTTTATTGGGTAGGGTTTTTAACCCTACGCCCAACGCTTTTTAATCACATTAAACAGGAACCTAAGATTAAAATGGATTCCGAACCACTACAAACATCCATGGCATTACCGGGACTTGAACCCGAAACCTGTGGAACTGAGCACCAGACACTCGGCCTCACGTACCCATTTTATGTGTTAGATTATTTAATATAAAGAGTAATTATACAGAGAATAATCTTTGATTATTAATTTTTTGAGACTTGGGCATGTATTATTATACTGAAATCCATAAAATAATAAAAAAAAAATGTACTATTATCGTAGTAAAAAACAAATTTATATTCATATTATAATCATATAAGTTATAAAATCAAATATTATGATATATTTAAATTTATATACGTATAAATTTTGTATAAATTAAACACGATTTATAAATTTTTCACCGTATCCATTTAAATTAATTTTCTTTTGAAATTTAAACAATAAAAACTGATGTTAATTTTTTTACAGTAATTTTTTATTAATAATAATAATTACCAAACAGTACAGTGCTAAAATAAAAAAGAAATTTAAAAAAAAATCATTAGATATAAAATATGGTAACACGCATTAATATGCGCATACATGAATAATACACGGCAATATACGCCTTTAAAAAGAGTCCTTTGTGCTGTTAAATTAAATAAAAAATATAACGTGGGTTGGTTTTTATAAATAATCTCTTTCTATTTAATTTACTAATGTATAATTAGCTTATTTTAGTACTTATTAAAATAAAATTATTTAATTATAATCTATAATAATTTTACTATTTAATAAAATTAAATCGTCTAATTGAATATCAGATTACAAAAGCATCATTATGAATATTCCTTTCATTTTGTTATATATTTGATACAAATGTTTCTAAAGTTATTTCTTTTGCATTTATATATACACTCAAGAGCCAAAACATTATGGCCACCCCTATATTTTGCAATGAACTCGCCTGGATGACGTGGAAGGCACGTGATCAGGTGGAAGTGGTATTTAACTGCTGCTGGAGAGTCTGAAGAATCATTCTTTCACTTACTTCTGTGTGTGATGGGAAAGGCTGCGGATCTAAGCGACTTTGATAGAGAGCAGATTGTAATGGTTCGAAGGCTCGGAACAAGTATTTCGAAACTGAACAACTTGTGGGTTGTTCGCGATCCACAGTTGTTACTACTTATGCAAAGTGGATGAATGACGGTGAAACCAGCAGTAGATGACATGGTGTTGGACGTCCACAAGCTATCAAAGAAAACGTCGGAGACTGTCTCGAATGGTGAAGCAAAACCGGAGCCAGACAGTGGCTCGGCTGACAGCCCAATACAATGCAGGGCCAAGTAGAATAGTATCGGAGCACAATGTTCAGCAGACACTGTTGGATATGGGGCTACGCAGCAAACGATCCACTCGTGTGCCTTTGCTGACAAAGCATCATCGCCGACTGCGCCTGCGCTGGGCCGGGAACATCGTGACTGGTCCATGGATCAGTGGGAGAGAGTTGCCTGGTCAGATAAATCACGGTTTGGCATTCATCACGCCGATGGCCGTGTCAGGATACGCCGTCTTCCAGGCGAACAGTTGTTCCCTCAATGTACAGTAGGTCATACACAGGCCGGTGGTGGCGGTACTATGCTGTGGGGGACTTTCTCTTGGGCGTCTCTGGGGCCCGTGGTAGTGGTAGAGCAGACCATGAATGCTACAGGGTATCTGAACATCATTGCGGACCAGTTGCATCCTTACATGGCCTCTGTTTTCCAGCTGGAAATGGAATGTTCCAACCGGACAACGCTCCTTGTCACAAGGCTAAAATTGTGTTGGAGTGGTTCCAGGAACATGATGCTGAATTCCAGTTAATGTCCTGGCCGCCTAACTCACCGGATCGCAATTCAATAGAACACATTTAGGATGTCCTGGGACGGCAGCTTAGAGTTCAAAGACCACCACCAATTCGAAATATCTCGGATTTGCGTGACCGTTGCTTAAACATCTGGTGCAATCTGTCTCCGGCCATCTAAAAAGAACTTGTGGCATCCATGCCAAGGCGGGTTGAAGCTGTGTTACGCGCCAAAGGTGGCCCAACTCGTTATTGACAGGTGGTCATAATATTTTGGCTCTTGAGTGTATGTATATACACTCATGTCCATAAATTAGGGATAATTCAGAATCACACAGAAATTGAACTCTAAAATAAAAATTTCACCTGTAGAATTATCACACACATCTTGAAGAAGAATATGCAAATTACAGGAAACCACCAGATGACGCGGATAGTACGTCACAATGACGAGAGTGTAAGAGAGGGGTATATAAGGAATGGTGGCAAAGAAATAAAATTGTTCACAAACGCTTTAAAAAGCCTTTCAGTGCAATAACCGCATAGTTATGGCACAAAAAAGCATTTGGATGATTTTTTACGTGGTAAAATTATCAGACAACTGGAATGTGGACGTACCCAGCTGGAAGTATCCAAGAACTTGGAATCGCCCAGAGAGTGTTATTTCCAGGCTTTGGCAACGATTCCAAGATGATGGTAATGGTAGATGTTACAGCACAGGTCGCCCCCGAGTTACAACGCCAAATGAGGACCGGTATTTAGCAGTTACTGCCAAAAGAAACAGACGGAGCACAGCATCAGTCCTGTCTCGTCAGCTCTCTTCAGCTACCGGTACGACAGTTTGACGCTTAGGGCACATTGGTCTATATGCTCGTAGGCCAGTCAGATGTGTTCCACTTACCGTACCTCACTGTCGCCTGCGATTAACATGGAGTAGAGAGCATGCATTGTGGACACCGCAACAGTGGTCTTGTGTGATGTTTTCCGACACGTCCAGGTTTAGTTTGCAGTCTGATTCTCGCCTGACTTTCATATGGAGAGCGCCAAGTACCCGTTACTACCAAGAGAACACCATTGAACGACACCTTTACGGTGGTGCAGGAGGGCACGTTTGGGGAGGAATTATTCTTGGTTCCAGAACTGACCGGCATGTTCAGAGTGTAACGATGACAGGCCACATCTATCGGGATGTCATTCCGGAACAGCATGTGTTTCTGGGCGCCATGGGTGCTGAATTTTGTTTATGGATGACAACGCCCGTCCTCACCGTGCAAACATTGTAGAAGAATGCCTTCAATTGGAGGATATCACCCGTATGGAATGGCCAGCATACTCACAGGACTTGAATCCAATAGATCATGTGTGGGATATGCTTGTCTGACGAATTGCAGCCCGTCAACCCCCTCCCACTTGTCAACCGGAACTTCGGAGGGCATTGCTTGATGAGTGGTGTAATATTCCCCAAGATCAGATTGATAATTTGATACTCAGCATTCCTAGGCGTTGTAAGGCCTGTATTGCATCGTCCGGGAGACATACTCCATATTAACCATCCTAGTAACCATGTTATACTGTTTTTTGTAAATAAGTTCTTTTTTGAAATTTGCTACAGGGAGTAAAAATCTCCAATTTTTATTAATTATGTCAAACATATAGGATCTTTTTAGCTCTTTACCTTTTGTTTAATAAATAGAATTTACAAATAAGTCAAATTTGTTTTGCTTCTGTCTCTTTCTTTGCCTGAACTTCATTATCCTTAATTTATGGACATGAGTGTACTAAGCGTTTTCTTCAAATGAAACAAAGGGATATGTACCTTTTATATGCATGGTTCTATCTTTCTGTTTTCCATATTTGTGCCTTAAGCCATCCCTGAAGAACTTAGCTTTCTCGACATTTCACGTGAATAAATTAAACGACATGAGCAATCGCACATAAATCCGTTGCGACGCCGTTGATTTCATTTTCTTGAGTGATGATGAAAAGAAAAATTTTGGATCTATTTTATTTCATTGAGGCCTACGTGACATTCGGCAACTGTGGAGATAAGAAACGACTTTATGCATTTCGATCACGTACGGACAGAGAGCCTCCTCTGTACGGGGAGAGCTCAGATTGAAAATAAATATTATATGTATATATATATATATATATATATATATAGCATTTTTTCCACGGAAGTTCTATAGCATTCCTTTCCCAGGAGAGAGGAATTATATTCTTTCACAAGTACATAATAACAACTTATCACTCAAATTGACAGCAGACAAGCAGTGTTGTGGATAGTTATAATAGCTGTGGGCTGAATAGATGGCGTTACTAGTATTAAATCCATACGAGTTTTAGTTCGCTCTAACCTTCAAAAGACAGGTGTATAAATTTGACAGCTGTTGCACTATTAGTATATCAGTTATAGCATTTTTAGTGAAGCAACTTTAGTTAGTTTGAAAAAATGGATTAACAGGAATTTCGTGTGTTAATAAAGCATTGCTTTTTGGCGAAAACAAATACTATTGAAGCCAAGGTTTGGCTTGACAAACATTATTCGGACTTTGCACCAGGAAAATTAACCGTAGAGAAGTGGTTTGCTAAATTTAAACGTGGCGAAATGAGCACTGAGGACATGCACGCAGTGGACGCCCCAAAGAGGCTGTTACCGACGAAAACATCAAAAAGGTCCACAAAATAATTCCTGATAACCGTAAAGTGAAGTTGATTGAAATAGCTGAGACTCTAAAAATATCAAAGTAACGTGTTGGACATATCGTGAATGAATATTTGGATATGCGAAAGCTCTGTTCAAAGTGGGTGTCGCGCGAGCTACCAATCGACCAAAAACAACAACGAATGGATGATTCTAAGCAGTGTTTGAGCTGTTCAGTCGTAATAAACCCGAATTTTTGCCTCGATATGTGACAATGGATAAAACATGGCTCCATCCTTTCACACCGGAGTCCAATCGACAGTCAGCCGATTGGACTGCATGTGATGAACACTAAACTAAACTTCACTAAAAATTCTATAACTCGCATACTAATAGTGCAACAGCTGTCAAATTTATACATGTGTCTTTTAAAGGTTAGGGTTAACTAAAAATTCATATGGATTTAATGCTAGTAGCGCCATTTATGTGTCTGCCTATGACTTTTTCAGCCCAACTGTAATTATATGCTATTTGTGTTTTGTACTAATGAGAACAACCTGTCACTCAAATCTGATAGCAGATATTCACGGTCATGGATAAAGAGAGTCATGAACTTGGCGATTTTCTGCGCGACCTTCACAGGTGGAAACAATTACAAATGGAATGCGGAGAACACCATGAGTTCTTGCTTCGTGATTGGTGTTAGACCCATGGGCTGAGATAGTGTCTACTCAAATGAGAAGTCAGGGAAGCTGATTCCTCTTTGACTGACATTCTTACAGGGAGGGTTTAAGAGAAGAGGAGGTGAGTTCTGCAACGAGTCGATAAGATGTGTTGTAATTTTCTCTAAAGTGATTAAAGAGGCAGGCGTTAGTGCCTGCTTACAAAGTAAGCCCCTTGTGGTTTCGTGTATCACACTGTGTGATAATTCAGGTCTGCCTGCAGACCAGTAAAATTCGTGGTAAATTTGAATATTTACCTGCAGACCAGTATTCGTGGTAAATTCGAGAACTCTGAAAATCACAGGTCGAAACGTAGACTCGAGAGCTCTGAAAATCTCTGTCCTTTTAGTGAATTGCACTTGCAAATTAAATTTAAATCTTTATTTTTCAATTTTTATGAATAATAAATTGTAACAAATAGAGTTTTGCATGTATATATATATAGAGAGAGAGACAAATATTTAATGCTTTTTAATAAAAATTAAATTGTTCCCATGAAGCTGAAAGTGCCCTGCTCTGGGAGCCGTTATAGGTCTAGTATAGGCGGAGACGTCCTCGAAAATATATATATATATATATATATATGTGTGTGTGTGTGTGTGTGTGTGTGTGTGTGTGTGTGCGTGTGTGTGTGCGCGTGTGTGCGCGCGTGCGTGTGTGTGTGTATGTGTGTGTTTGTGCATGCTTATACACATCATATTGTTCCTCTGAAACTTTTTCTTTGACTTCGAAATAAAACATTTTTAGCACATAACGTTTACTCATATTACATAAATATTTCCTTCAGTTGTCGCAATTGTATCTTCTACAAACATTTGCAAAATTTCGATAAAATCCATTCTGTCGCGAAAGAGTTTCTAACTTATGTTTCATGTTCTGTAAAGATTGAAAACAAATCAAAATAAATCTTGCAATCTTATAAAAATATTTAACAATAAATCGTAAGAGACTTAGTGCATTCACTGTCATTTTCTTAAATTTCTCGCTCTTTCATAATAAAAGAGAAAAAATCAGATCTATTTAAATTTCCATCGTGTCTTCCAGAATCATGCATCTTCTTAAGAACTTTCTCTTTTCGGGAATTCATCCAAAATTCAGGGATTTCTACTCCAAGTGTTTTAGAAACCAAAGCCGCTCTATCTCCGACTTGTCGAGAAATTTCAATCTGGGCTCTCCCCGTACAGAGGAGGATCTCTGCCCGTACGTGATCGAAATGCATAAAGTCGTTTCTTATCTCCACAGTTGCCGAACGTCACGTACACGTCGATGAAATAAAATAGATTCGAAATTTTTTTCTTTTTATCATCACTCAAGAAAATGAAATCGACGGCGTCATTTATGTGAGATTGCTCATGCCGTTTAATTTATTCACGTGAAAAGTTGAGAAAGCTGAGTTTTCAGAGATCGCTTAAGGCAGAAATATGGAAATCAGGAAGGTACAACCATGCAGATAAAGAGGTGCATATCCCTCTGTCATTTAAAGAAAACGCTTAGTATTTTCGATTTTAAAGCACGTGTTTAAAAGTATCATAATTTCCTGCATACTATCCACGGATTATGCGTTAGAGGATTATAGCCCTTGAATTCAATCTGTAAATAATTTTTTCCAGAAGTTGCCATGAAAATCTATTCTAATGGACATAAAAATGCCTTTTCTCAAGAAAAATAAATAAATAAAGATTTTGAATAATGCAAACATTCTCTTAATAGTAAAAAATTTTTTATTTTACTAATGCAGCTGGCAATACAGAGACAGTTATCTTTTAAGCCATAAATACGGCTGCACTAAAGTCACTCATTTAGCACAACCAAGGTAGCACTTGTAGCTTAAGCATATGTTACGGACGCAAATAACACTACCCTCACAACGCTCTACAATTACATTAGACTGGTACCTACGGTTTAAATTAAATTCCAAACTACGACAAACATCCAAGGCACAACCGGAAATCAAACACGAAGCCTTGTATAACTGTTGTGGGCGATGAAAGGAATTTAATTTTTACAAAATAAAGACATTCATCAGCAGACAATGGTGTGAGGTAATGCATAATGCCTGGAACGTCTAACACCTTGAAGATTATAAACATGACATTCATTCTTATTACACAAATACTTCCTTCAAATGCTTCAATTTTATCTTCTTCAAACATTTGAATAAGTTTCGATAAATTTCATTCTATTCATGAAAGAATTCCTAACACGTGTCCGTTAAAGATTGAAAAGCAAATCAAAATAAATCTTGCCAATCTTATAAAAATATTTAATAATAAATCTTTAAAGAAACTTCATGCATAACAAATCCGAAATCTATTATGCGTTAAAATAACTTTTAAATCTCTATTCAAAATTCACTGTCATTTTCTTATACTGGTCTAGATTTCTCGCTGTTTAATAATAAAAGAGAAAATCAGATCTATTTAAATTTCTATTGTGTCTTTCTCTTTTTGGGATTCATCCAAGATTCAGGGAATTTCTACTCCAAGTGTTTCAGAAACTAAAGCCGTTCTATCTCCGACTTGTCGAGAAATTTCAATCATGACTCTCCCCCACAGAGGAGGCTCTTTCCGTACGTGATTGTAATGCATAGAGTCGTTCCTTATCTCCACAGTTGCCGAATGTCACGTAGGCGTCGATGAAATAAAATAGATTTGGAATTTATTTTTTTTGATAATCACTCAAGAAAATGAAATCAACGGCGTCGCAACGGATTTATGTGCGACTGCTCAGGTCGTTTAAATTTTCACTTGAAAAGTCGAGAAAAGCTGAGTTCTTCAGGGATCGCTTGAGGCAGAAATTTGGAAAACAGAAAGCTATAAACCTACAGATAAAGAGGAGCATCTCCCTTTGTCATTTAACAAAAACATGTAGAATTTTCGATTTTAAAGCACGCATTTAAAGTATCATAATTTCCTATGTGCAATCCACAAGTTATGCGTAAGGGATTATAAACAGTTGCATTTAATCTGTGGACAATTTTTTTCAGAAGTGGCCGTTTAAATCTATTCTGATGAAAAATAAAAATGGTATTTTCAAAAATGAAAAGACAAAAATGTTTTTGATAATTACAAACAATCTTCTAATCATAAAGAATTTTTTTTCTAATACAACTGCAATACAGAGACATATATTTTTTATGCCATCAGCAAGGGCTGCACCAACGTCACTCGTTTACCACTAAACAGGGGGCATCCTGTGTAGCTTGAAGATCTGCTACGGACGCGAGTGACACTACCCCACAACGCTCGACGATCATATTAGACTGGGACCTATGGTTTAAAGTAGATTGAAAACAACTACAAACATCCATCGAATTCGAATCCTGTGGTACCGAGCACCAGAGCGCTAGCCACTCGGCCAACAGATCCCAGGATCAACGGATTTATGTGCGACTGGTCATGTTGTTTAATTTCTTCACTTTAAAAATGGAGAAAGCTGAGTTCTTCAGGGATCGCTTAAGTCAGAAATGTTGAAAAACGGAAAAATATAACCATGCAGATAAAGAGGTACATCTGCGTTTGTCATTTACAGAAAACTCTTAGTATTTTCGATTTTAAAGCACGAATTTAAAAGTACCATAATTTCCTGCATATAATCCATGAATTATGAGTTAATTATAAACCATTGCATTCAATCTGCGGTCATTTTTTTTTCAGAAGTTACCGTCGAAATCTGTTCGAATAAACATAAAAAAAGCCTTTTTCAGAATAGTCAGAATTATTTTGATAAATGCAAACAATCTTCTAATCATAAAGAAATAACAAGGGGCTGAGAAAGTGTCTACTCCAAAGGAGCCACTCCTCTTGACGGATCATCTTACAGGAAAGTTTATAAGAAGAAGAGGGAGCTCTGCTACGAGTCGAAAAACAGTGTTGTCTTTTTCTCTAAATTGATTAAACAATCGGAATTTCCGGCCATTTACAAAGTGAGGCCCTTGTGGTTTCGTGCATCACGCCGTGTGATAATTCAGGTCTGCAGCTGATCTGGTGAAATAGATTCGTAATATACTTGAAAACTATGAAAATCTCCATCCTTAAAGTAAACGAAACAAACTCCCTTGCGAATCAAATTTAATTCTTTATTTTTAATTTTTTTTGTAAATAATGAAATAGTTTTTGTAATAAATAGAGTTCTCCCCATATATATAATACTTTTAAATGAAAACTAAAGAATCCCATACAGCTGAAAGGGGCCCTCTTTTGTAGCCGATGTCACTTATAGGCCGAGACGTTGCACCATATATATATGTGTGTGCGTGTGTGTTTATACCCAGCATATTGTTTCATGTAAACCTTTTCTTTGACTTCGAAATAAAAAATATTTGACACATGACGTTAACTCATATTACATAAATATATATCCTTCAAATGTTGTTACAACTTCCTCTTCTTCAAACATTTGCAAAAGTTTCAATAAATTTCATTCTGTCACGGAAGAATTCCTATTGCGTATTCCGTTAAAGATTGAAAACAAATCAAAAATAAATCTAGTCAATCTTATAAAAGCATTTAATAATAAATCTTTAAAGAGACTTCATGCAAAACAAATCCAAAAACCATTATACGTTAAAATAACTTTTAAATCTCCATTCAAAATTCACTGTCATTTTCTTATATGGGTTTAATAATAAAAAAAGAAAAATCAGACCTATTTAAATTTCTATCGTGTCTTCCAGAATCATGCATCTTCATAAGAGCTTTCTCTTTCCGGGATTGATTCAAAATTCAGCGAATTTCTACTCCAAGTGTTTTAGAAACTAAAGCCGCTCTATCTCCGACTTGTCGAGAAATTTCAATCTGGGCTCCCTTTCCGTACGTGATCGAAATGTATAAAGTCATTTCTTATCTCCACAGTTGCCGAATGTCACGTAGGCGACGATGAAATAAAATAGATTCTAAATATTTTCTTTTGATCATCACTCAAGAAAATGAAATCAGCGGCGTCACAACGGATTGATGTGCGACTGCTCATGTCGTTTAATTTATTCACTTGAAATGTCGATAAAGCTGAGTTCTTCAGGAATCGCTTAAGGTAGAAATATGGAAAACAGAAAGATAGAACCATATGCAGATAAAGAGGTGTACATCTCCCTTTGTCATTTAAAGAAAACACTTAGAGTTTTCGATTTTAACGCACGCATTTAAAAGTATCATAATATCCTGCATACAATCCAAGGATTATGCGGTAAAAGATTATACGCAGTTGCATTCAATCTGTAGAAGTTTTTTTAGAAGTTCCCTTGAAAATCTATTCTAATAAACCTAAAAATGTCTTTTCTAAAAAAACATAATTTTTCGATAAAGGCAAACAATATTCTAATAACAAATAAATAACTATAGGCTGAGAAAGTGTCTATTCCATTTCAAGTCAGGGAAGTTGCCCCGCCCACCCACCTCCTTGACGGATTTTCCTTAAAGGGAGGTTTTTGGAGAAGAAGAGGTGACTTCTGCTACGTGTATCAATATAAAGTGTTGTCTTTTCCTCTAAAAAAAGTGATTAAACAGGCCGCAGTTTCCACCTGCTTACAAAGTGAGCCTTGTGGTTTCGTGTATCACACGCGGTGTGATTATTAAGGTCTGCAGCAGGCCTGGAGAAATAGATTCATCATAGATTTAAGAGCTTTGAAAATCTCCACTATTGGACTGAACTGCACTTGCAAATAAAATTTAATTCTTTATTTTTCATTTTTTTAAATAATAAATTGTAATAAATATAGTTCTGTATATATATATATAAAGTGTTCCCATCATCCTGAAAGTTGCCCTCTTCTTTAAGCCATTATAGATCTAGTATACGCCGAGATGTCACAATGTATATGTGTGTGTCTGTTTGTCTATGTTTATAGCCAGAATATTGTTTCATATGATATTTTCCTTTGACTTCCAAATAAAACATATTTAACACATGTCGTTCAATCATATTACATAAATTTTTCCTTCAAATGTTACATTCTTATCTCCTTCAAACATTTGCAAAGGTTTCGATAAATTTCATTCAGCCTTGAAAGAATTCTAACACGTTTTCTTTAAATATTGAAAAACAAATCAAAAATCTTCTCCATCTTATAAAAATATTGAACAATAAATCGTAAGAGACTTCGTGCATAACAAATCCAAAAACCATTATGTATTAAAATAACTTTTAAATCTCCAATCAAAATTCACCGTCGTTTTCTTATACAGGTTTAAATTTCTCTCTGTTAAATAATAAAAAGAGAAAAATCAGACCTATTTAAATTTCCATCGTGTCTTCCAGAACCATGCATCTTCAAAAGAACTTTCTCTTTCCGAGGATTCATCCAAAATTCAGGGAATTTCTACTCCAAGTGTTTTAGAATCTAAAGCCGTTCTATCTCCGACCTGTCGAGAAATTTCAATCTGGGCTCTCCCCGTACAGAGGAGGATCTCTGTCCGTACGTGATCGAAATGCATAAAGTCGTTTCTTATCTCCACAGTTGCCGAATGTCACGTAGGCGTTCGATAAAATAAAATAGATTCGAATATTTTTTTTTCTTTTAATCATCACTCAAGAAAATGAAATCAACGGCGTCACAACGGACTTATGTGCGACTGCTCGTGTCGTTTAATTTATTCACGGGAAAAGTCGAAAACTAAGTCCTTCAGGGATCGATTAAAGCAGAAATATGGAAAACAGAAAGATAGAACCATGCAGATAGAGAGGTACATCTCCCTCTGTCATTTAAAGAAAACGTTTTGGTATTTTCGATTTTAAACGCGCATTTAAAAGTGCCATAATTTCCTGCATACAATCCAAAGATTATGTGTTAGAGGATTATAGACCGTTGCATTCAACTTGAGGTCATTTTTATTTAGAAGTTGCCTTGAAAATTTATTCTAATGAGCATAAAAATGCCTTTTTCAAATAAAAAAAAAAAAAAGGCAATTGTTTTTGAATAATGCAAACAGTTTTCTAATCGTAAATATTTTTTTTTTTCTAATGCAGTTGGCAATACAGAAACAATTATCTGTTTTACCATAAGCAAGGGGTGCACCAACGTCAATTATCTGTTTTGCCACATCCAAGGGGATCTTGTAGCTTGAAGGTATACTATGGATGCAAGTAACACTACCGGCAGACTCGGCTCCGCTCAAGTGCTCTTTTTGTGTATTACACTATTTAATATAAAGGATACCGTTAATATACTGAGGATAATCTGTGACTGTTAGTATTTCTTATCGACTTGTCTATGCATTATTATACTGAGACCTATGCATTATTATACTATTCATAAATAATTAAAGTTGTGTAATTTGATTATAATTTTTTGATAAATACAAACAATCTTCTAATAATAAAGAAAAATCATCATCATTGGTGCAACAGCCCGATGGTGGACAAAGACTGTCTCCCTACTGGCAAATTTCGAGACAGGGGATGTTTCCTTTTTACGGGGTATCACTGGGACCTACGGATTAAAGTGGATTCGAATCACTACAAACATCCATGGCACCGCTGGCACTCGAGCCCGAAACCTGTGGCACCCAACGCCAGAGGGCTAGTCACTCGGCCGTCAGGCTCCCAGTTCGTATACTACTTCCCAAATTCAACGCAAGGACTTTCTAGTGTATGGATTTATCGTGTCTTTCACCCGGCAACCGTATTTTCCGTAATTTCGCCAGGCTGCCCCAGCTTATTTAAAATAAATTAGTTATATAGATTTTAAAGATATATTTTTATTTTTTACTATATAAACTATTAACCATATATGTTCAAGAATATAAATGATAATTTTTAATTGTTGATATGTTTAATAAAATATATTAGAACACAAAGCATAAAATATATGAGAGTCAATACTTGTGCGAATATTTTTTTTTTTAAATTTTAGAAAAAAAGTATAAAAAATGTATTTCAAACTTGTTTACATGCAATAGTTGATAAATAGGTGTTAGTCAGTACATCCACGATAATGTACGTGTAATAATAAATATATAAATAAATATATAAATATTGCATTGACATAAAAACTTGTACTATAAAACGAATCTGAAAATATACGAAATTCTCGTGTTCCTCAATCCATACATTTATTTAAATATTTGTTTACAAAAGAAAAATATATGTAACAAAAAAAAAAATAATCATTTATATCACTCATCATTCTCTGAAAATTTTTTTTTTTTTTCCGATTTTTTTAATAACTTTTATCTTTTTGTGTGCTGCAATATATATATATACTCAGGCCTGAATGGCCGAGTGGTGCGTTCTGGAGCTCGGTACCACAGGTTTCGGGTTCGAGTCCCGGCGTGCCATGGATGTTTGTAGTGGTTCGGAATCCACTTCAAACAGTAGGTTCCGGTCTAATAGGATCGTAGAGCTTTGCGAGGGCATTGTTACTCCGCGTCCGTGGCTTATCAAGTTACACGCGCCCGTTGGGTAATACAAAGTGAGTAACGTCTGTGCAGCGCTTGCCTTAAGGCATCCAAGACCAATCTGTCTAAGTGTTTGCCAACTGCATTAGAAAGAAAAATATATCTATATATATATATATATATTGAAGAACATATTTAATATATAATTTATAAATAATTAAAATATTTAATACAATATAAAAATTGGATAATAATTATTAAAATAAAATTTAATACAACACAGAACTTTGCAGAATGTTAAAAAAATTTACGAAAAGATACTGCAATTGTTTCTGATAGATTTTTTTTTTTTTTTAATATTTAAATTAGAACTCTTGACCTTTTTGTATGCTACAAAAAAATAATAAAATACTCCAAAAAAAAATATTATAGTTAAATATTTTTATGTTTTAACATCTTTTGCAAAAAAAAAAATTTATGCGTAAATTACTTTTTTAACTCTACATTTTACACCAAATTAAGATATCAAATTATTTCATACTAAATTATAATTTATATTGGATATTGCAGTGAAATTTTATTAACAATGAAGAATTTTCTTTTTACTATTTCATTATTAATATCTTAATTACGATAAATAACTATGTAGAAAATAATATAAATATTCAACGAGTTTTAATCTTTTACATTGTAAAAGAGTTTCTTTAGAAACATAAAAAATAACTTTATTTTTTGATAAATTAAAAAATATATTTAAAAGCAATTCATCTGTTTAGATGGGTTTTTTTTTTTAATATATTTTTTTCAAATGATCTAACGATATTATTCTTCTCTTTTGAATCTTGGCAATATTATTGTTCGCCAACCAAAAATCGCCAACCTGCCAAAATATATTTAAGCTATAAAAACCTAAAATAAATCAATTCTAAATTAATTTTAAAATCACTTCTGATAAATACTTGAGTATTATTGCTATTTTTTAAATTAAATATTTTAAGAAATTATATTGCATAAAGATTTATACTCGTATATAAATCTGATATAAATTACATATATTCAATAAAAAGGCTTTTGAAGCATCATATATTGATTCAATATAGCATATAATCTACATATCTGTGTAAAACATAAGGTTCCCTATTTACAAATTTAACATAAGTCAATACTGAATCTTATTTAGCAATTTTTTCAGTGCCACACAACTAAAAAAATTACGTGTCTCATGCAAATTAGTGAAAAGACGTGGTAATTGTTCTGAACTGTCTTGTCATCACATGATTCGCATGTTGACTTAAAACTGGCTAACCCAATGTGTGCTCGATTTTATTACTACTTTATAGAATAATCACGATTTATCTTATAGAAGATATGGCCTAATTGACCAGATATGGCTTAACCGTGAATGGGTCGACGAAATGTGTGTGGTCTGCTGAGAAAATAACTGTCAAACAGAGAGTTATTTCTGCCTTGCTTTTCGCTTCTGGCTATCGGAGGAGTTACAGATTTTAGACAACGTATAATGTTAGGTTGTATTTTTTTGTGAAATGGGACCTGAATGGCGGAGAGGCTAGCGCTCTGGCGCTCGGTACCACAGGTTTCAGGTTCGAGTCCCGGCTGTGCCATGAATGTTTGTAGTGGTTCGGAATCCGCTTTAAACAGTAGGTCCCGGTCTCACGTAAAACGTTGCGGTGGTATTGTTACCCCGCGTCCGTAGCTTATCTTCAAGCTACACGCACCCTCTGGGTAGTGCTATGTGAGTAACGTCCGTACAGCACTTGTCTTAAGGCATCGAAGACAATTGTCTAAGTGTCTGATATTTTTTTTTTTTTAGAACATTTTTTGTGAAATATATATATTTCTATATATATTAGCGTTATTAAATATTTTCTGCACTCAATCCAATTTCAGAGAACGAAATCACCCTAAGTGGGAAGTTTAGTTTAATTTGTCCCTCTACGGTCATTTTTACACAGTTTGGGCTAATTAGACTGGGACCTACAGTTTAACGTGGATTCCAAACCACTCACAAACATCCATGCCACCGCTGAGATTCGAACCTGAAGCCTGTGGAACCAACGGCAAGAGCGCTAGCCAATTGGCCATCAGGCCGCCCGGAGAGAGAAAAAAAACCCCTTCAAAATCGGACACTTTAAGGGACATATGATCGAAAAACCTTCGACAGCAAACCTATGCTGGTGCAACGCAGAAAAGGGTGGCCATTTTGTTAACGTATTTGTAAATCATTGTGGTAATTGTATGCGTTAAATTTTGTATAACATCTAGAAGATACAAATGAAATCGCATTTAACATTTGTATCTTGAGAATAGGAAACTTCCGTCAATTAAATAAAAAAATTAACTCTGGTTTTCTAGCATAGTTGTATTTGTTAGTTTTAACTGAGTAGTCCCATTCTAATTCATTGTATTTATTTAAAGTCTATAAATAGATCAAACAAAGTCATCAATCTTTTAAATGTACTAAATATTGCATTGTGTTCTCCATGAACTTTTTCGTATTAATTAATGTTTTATAAAATATTAGCAGAAACTAGCATACGTTGTCCTGCCGAAAAGAAAATACATTGCAGAAAATTAATATCGCGAATATATTCTCCGTGTTCTAATATATGTGCAGACTAATTTTCATGGATATCGTTTGAACGGTCTATAAAATGAAATGCTGCAGCACCACCTGAGGGCAAAAGTAACAATAAAGTGAATAGCCGAATAGGAACATATTTTCCTTATTCGAATACATATTATTACCAATTTTCATAGAGATTGGTTGAATGGTATAGAAGTTATTATATTTCAGCACCATCAGGTAGCAACTTACAACAAACGGAATAGCATAAAAACATTCTCCATGTTTCGTCAAACACATACAAAAAATTGCATCAAAATCAGTCAAGCCGTTAAGGAGGAGTTCAGTGACAAACACAAGTACAGAAGAATTATATCGATTACAAAGTCACCTACCGTGTTCAATTGAGTATCTAAACCATCCAGGAAACCACTCAAATACAAACAAATATTTCATCAATATCGGCCTAGCCGTTTAGGAGGAATTCAGTGACAAACACACGTACGGAAGAATTATATATAGATATATATATATGCCCCAATAGAGCATTAAATATGAGTGTTATAATTATATCATTTTATTGTTTAACATGTGGTCCATCTAATTGTACATTTTGTTCTTATATAAATTTTGGTTTTTTTTTAGAAAATCTTAAAAAAATAGAAAATTCGATTCCCACAAACTATGGATCCTTTTTCTGAATGAACATAAACTTGCTAGACTGTCTCCTCTCCAAGCACCCCAAAACATTAATGCTTCATTTGTGAATGATCAGTTAATGTGCCTATTGTGAAGCGATGATTTGAGAATTTCAAATTAGGATATAACAACTTAAATGAACACCAAAGCGTCCTATATAATAATGTTCTAAAGGCAAAAGTTGAAGATAACCATGCAATAATGATTACAGAACTTCATATTAATATTACTATAGGTACATCAATAATTTCGAAACAAATTGCAACATTTCAAAAGGTGAAAAAATTTGACAAATTGGTTTCACGCAAATTAACAAATAGGTAGAAATTGTAACGCTTGCAGATTTTCACATCAGGGAATACACGGTAAAGAAATTGCTTCTTTTTTGGAGAGCATAATTTATGATGAAAAATGGATATTATATTGTAACACACAGCACAGATGTAGAACAAAAACCAAAACAGTCACCCAAATCAAGTTTGCATCCAAAGAAAATGATGATGGCTTGGTGGAATCAAAGGAGAGCTTCCTAGGAGAAAGTCAAACTATTAACACAGAGTATTACTGCCATCAATTTATATTGTTAGAAATTATCAGACTTAATATAAATAATTTTCAATAAATCGCAGAAGTGTATTGATGTTGATGGAACTATTTTCGAATAGATATGTTTAGAAAATTTGTGTACTTATACATTTCATATGGAACAATCTAAAATAGCGAATCAAACAATTAAAAATGTATGATTAAATGATATACAGGATTACAAATGGAAACTGCAATCGTTTTTACAAAGACAGACTAAAGCATAAGAAAATTTTGTAACAATTGTATATTTGAAATGGTACTAATTTTTTAGCGATTGGATTAATACCTAAATTAACCTTATCAATAGCTAAATTAAACCTTTACCAATTGATTAAAAATAAAAACTTTGGTAAACTTAAGAAATTTAGTTTACAAGAACTCCAAGTATTTCCTTTTTCCTAATTATTAATATTGATGGTTTGAAGCTTGATGTATTAACAATTACAAAGTAATTTTAAATATACTTAAAGACCAATTATATTAGTATTAATCAACTTTGACATCGGGCCTATAAAATTGGGTCGTTCGATTAGAATCTTTAATACAGAAATTAAAGCCATTTTGAATCAAATTTCAATTATTTCCCTTCATCTATCGCCCGTTTTAAATTTGCGATAAAAGTTAACTAGAAACGACGAAAATTTCGTAAAAATCTGGATTTTACATTGAAACGTTTTTTTTTTTTTACGCTATCCAGAAGTTATAGTTTTAAATGAATGGTAAACAGTATTATAGAAAATCAAATTTTAACACCAAGAAATGAGAACATGTTTACTTTTTTTTTTGCAAGTAGTCTTCCCATGCGGACCAATAAAGTCTTGTCCACGCCTGTTGGTTTAATGATATAGGACGTTTACTAGCGACAAAGTCCATTTAAGACACCAATTTTGATATCCATTTCATGAAGATAAAAATTTCTGATTTACAGAAATGCGGGTGTCATAATAGGAGATCGAGCTGACAAGAATTTCAAAATGAAGACTTATTTCAGGTCGTTTAAAAATGTTAAATTTAACTCTCCGATACTCAACATATTGACAGCAGAATCTTACAGGACAAGTAATTTCTGCCGATTCCAGCACTTACATTAATTACTGGAATATTGTTCAGAACTTTAAGACGACTGCGCACATGTGTGCGCAATCAAAGGAGGATTGTGCATTTAAAATCAGCAACCAATAAAGCCAAGTTATGCTGTATTGACGTATCTGACGCTTAACCTATTTCAACGCAAAATGAATCCTTTTAGGACAAATGACTTGGCAGGCATCATTTGCTATAAAATTCTATTCACTTATGTATATTAAAAAAGTATTCTCTTGATATAGATATATATCGGTTTTGATGCATGTTATTTTTAAAAGGCGATTTCTTTGAACCATGGTAGGATTAATACTCGTTTATGGTCAATCACTTGTTATGAAGTCAAGTTATGAGTAGTGAATAGTGTTGCATCGTCTCGATCTTAAAGCTTTAGTTAAATTCAACCTTTTAGGAAGTGAAACTTCTAGACGCAATTTTACCACAAACCAATTAAAGATGTTTTTAAATTGCATATTAATTACCTATAAAGGTCAAAGAAGTAAACTGCAAATTAAAGTGATCCAGATATTTTATTAACAATAACAAGCAAAGCATATTTAAAATATAGATTCTTTTAGAATTATACAGTTACTTTTTGCACCAAATCCTTTACACTTTTTCCGTTTACATTTCCTCCAATGTTGTTCAGCCAAGGATATCTCTCGGGACACTTTCCACACACCTGCAGATATCGCAGTTCAACCCGGGTGTCATGCTGTAGCTTCACTCTGCACGTACGAGGAATATTGCAACCCGCCATTCGGGTTCTAGGGCATTTCCAACCTTCGAAACTCTTCGCCATCTCCGATGTCATGGGATTGCGCATCCATTGAATAGCCTGCTGCATCGTGACAAACCACACATCTGGATAAGTCTCGAGGACACTGTCAATGAATACATCGAGAGCAGCTGCCTTATTGTCGTCAGTTACCCAGTTGACGTGGAAATTCAAGACAAGAGGGGCTTTGTTGGTACTGTAGTGACGTTCGAAGTTACAGACAAGGAAATCGTAAATAGCTTCAGGATCATCCGGAAACACGCACTGGTCCAGAAATACGCAGGTACTTCCAGTTTCATCATCTGATACTTGTGTATTCAGAGGGAATTCCCATATTCCTGGAAAGGATCTAGTTGGGCAATTCGCTGCCAGGCATTTGTGTGGATGGCGGAAATCCAAGGTATAAGGCCACAGTGGAACTTCAGACAGCGGTGCTGCCAGTGAAGAATCGTAATCCAATCCATAGTCGTAAATCATTTCCAGCATCTTGTTACCACCTGGTTTCAGAAAAGGAGCTCGCATTCCAAGAATGTCTTCCCTCGATACATTAGCGAAGTTATGCAATATTTCCTTCACTCCTATAACCTCTTCAACCCATTCTTCATTGCTAGCAACTGGCCAATAGTCTTCTGGCTCCCGATTTCTGCAAATAAAAAACATACAACACTTTATTATAACAACCTAAATCTTACCTCCAGGTCTGTATTTTATTAGTGAAATTTAAACTAAGTGGCTTATAGCAATGATGTATTTATCAGCTACCTGTCGTCACTGATTGACTAATTTCCACCGCTACAATCGAGAATAGAAATATTAAATTACAATTGGTTCCACGTTAATATATGCGAAAAACCGCACAAGACTTTAATTCCATCCCACAAATAAGATCGATTTCAAAATGAACATGGCAACTCCCATTACTAATCATCCAATAAACCAGTGTTTAGCAACTCAAGTTCATGCATACGATTTCTACGAAAAACAAAATCCCTACTCGTGCTGTGCACAGCACAACTTGGATAGAGCTAAATAGCTCGAGATTATCGAGCTAATGTACAATTAATTCTTTTTGCAAAAGAATACAAGTTATTTTACTTTGAATTACGACACATTTCAACTGCATCGTAATACCAAGTTACTCGTGAAGCATTTTATATTAGTTCCAAGTTTGCCAACTTTGGAAATCGGCCAAGCGATACTTACGTTATGGATTGAGCAGCTATCTCATGACCTTGTCCATAGAGCTTCTGCACGTAGTAGTAACTGGTATATTCATGAGGAACGAAGAAAGTAGCTTTGACAGGGCAACCATTGGGGTTCAGTTTCGTGTCGTTTAGTAGATATTGAAATGGTTCTCCATTCAAGACGTTCAACGCTCCGCTGAAGGTCAAGATCACCATCTGAGGAACGTCATCAGGGCGAAGATCTCCAGGGATCAGAGTGCCATCTTCACTACAGAAACAGTCAGGCAGCTTGCAGGCTTCAGGCTGACACGTTGGAGCGGCATTTGGATCAGGAGTCGTTGGAACTGGCGTTGTAACTGGAACAGGCCCACATTGCAAATCGGCGGTTTTATACACGCATAGTTTCTTAGCGTCGTCGAAGTACAGTGATGTGGGGCAAGGTGTGTCATAAGCGATATTACCATTACAAGTGTAGAACCGTCGACAGTTTTCTGGGTTTGCAAAGATACCGTATTCCATTGGACATTTAAAAGATAATCCATCATCTTTTGGCTTAAATTTCTTCGAGCTTCTATAACCTAGAAATTAATACAGAATTCTATTCAAGATTACTCATTACTGAAAATTAAGAAGTTATTTCTACAAACATAAAAATTTCAAATTACAAATACAATTAATAATTAGAATTATGAAATGCTATCATACCAAAAGCTTCAACCACAGCTGAAGCCAAGACAACAAGAAGAAGCACCGTTGTAATTATGTTGCTAATCATGATCACCATAAGAATATTCACGACTGAACTGACAAACAAACGAAATTGTTTTGTTTTTTATAGCTCTAGAAAGGCCACAGTTTATACAGTTTTAATCTTCTTTATTTCGCACATTAAATTTCCCACTAGAGCTATATGAAGAGGTAATATAAGGATATAGGAATTATAAGGATTTTTTTAATGGGTATAGCAAAATGTTTTCACGTCTAAATTTACAAACTTATATTTCTCATTAATAAGCAGTGTTTCTTTTGTTGTACAAACAATATTTGTAAATTATCATCAAATGTGTAGACAAGTTAAACATTGTATAATAGTTCTAGAGTGATGCTTGTTTATTAAAATGCATTTTAATCGTTATCATCAGAGCTTACATAGTGAAATGTTATGCACCGTAGGTTTAATTTGGGGGTAATACAGTAGATGATCAATTAACGAACAACTCAACAGCTTATAAAAAGAACAATTTAATACTTTAACGAATGTTTTTGTTCTGATAATGAATGGTAATGAATTTTGATTCTTCTCAAGAATTTATTGATTAAATTGAGATAAAGCAGCTAGCGCGAGCATAAGTCTCAAAGTCAAATCAATGAATTCTGATAATGGATGTTTCTATGTTCTAATAGTGAGGGAGCCTGATGATCGAGTGGCTAACGCTCTTGCGCTCGGTACCACAGGTTTCTGGTTCGAGACCCGGCTGTGCCATGGATGTTTGCAGTAGTTTGGAATCCACTTTAAGCCGTAAGTCCTAGTCTAGCATGATCGTAGAAACGTTGCCGGGGTTTTGTTGCTCCCGACGTGACATTTTGAAAGATTCGCAGATCGCTGCTCAACACGGTGCTAGTTCTTTTACTTTTCAATTTGAAGTTTCAGAGAAGGCAATTCCTTGGGCTCATCCCAGGATTCAGAAAGACAATTTGACCTTAAAAAATAACATATCTTAAACACGTGGATAATATGCGCATCTCCCGTCAAGGAAAACTTATACTGTCGACTGACCATTTCAAACTGCTAAAGAATTGGGTAACATTATGACAATTATGGAACTTCCGGTAATAGCATCTTTTTTTGTCTAATCAATTATTACTCTTTTCGTAATCCATGAAATACCATTAGATATAAACTAAAAGAATTAGCTAATGATCTTGAAGAAGAAAATAATTTTTCAGTGTCTGAACTTCGACGATTTGTCAACAAACAAAAACCAACTTTATCCTCTTCTGTGTTAGTAACTATTTTCGGCACTATTATGCCGGAGTATGCTAAATTGTGGCTTACAAGACAAAAGATCACTTTTAATTTTCAGACATTTTCACAAACGCTGAGAGTGTAGGAATTGTTTTTCTTTTACCCATCCAATCAATACTTGCAAAAATACAGTATTGTGTGGACAATGCAGAAGTCCCCCACAATATTTCAGCTTGCATTTTTCAATTTCTTAAATGCATCCAGTAGTGCGAGGATCATGCTTCTCATTTAAAATGCTCGGAAAGAAAAAAAAAGGAGTGAAAATTTTTAAAATTTATAATGTCGTTGTTCTTACTTATCCCACTTGGTAGATATCTAATCTAGACCAAGCTCACGAACCCGTATGGACTCATGGTTGAAGGGGAATGAAGCAACTTCTGTTGTGATGGAGCACCCGTAGGTAGAAGTCTGACTTTGATCCGTGACGCTCTTACAGTCATAGGAGACCGGGACCTACGGCTTAAAGTGGATTCCAAACATCCATGGCACCGCCGGTACTCGAACCAGAAACCTGTGATACCGAGCGCAAGAGCGCTAGCCACTCGACCATTCAGGCTCAAAATTTAAAATGTTAAATCGTTTATCATTTGTTGAAGCACGCAGAGTCTATCACCCTTAAAAACAAGACGCATATTCATCTCAACTCCAAACTGAATTCATTAAGTCTTCCGGATTCATCACTAAAGACGAAATGTCACAAACACTTCATCAACACTCATTGGAAACTCAAAAATTAATTACAGATATTGGCCAGGCTCAGACTGCTCTCTTTTCAAGAATCTCTTCAACTGTTATCCACAAATTTTACCACAGCTCTCAATTCAATCGGAAAATCTTTAAAAAAATAGCCATTCCAATCCTTTAACTACAACTCAAATCTCCAATATCGAAGATAAAATGGAACCTAAACCCAAAAAAATATGGATCCGAATTTTTACAATTCCATCTATCTCTATACAGAACAAAAGAGCTTTACAGAATATTATTTCTTTTTAATCAAATGCATACTGATCAATCTGACATGAAAACTTAGTAAACTTTTAGGGATCTTTATTTTAGATGCATTTTTTCTTTTCTTGTTCAATTTAATTTTCTTATCTAATATTCTTTCATACTTTACAAATTGTTCAATGGAATGCAAGAAGCATTCGAGCCAAGAAACCATGACTACTCTAATTTTCAATTATTCTCATACTTTTGTACTCAAGAGACCTTACTCCCAATAATAACGACGTCTTTCATTTTCCAGACAAGCATATTTTAGAAAAAACAGATCTAACAACACAAGAAGGGGAGGTTGGATGATCGCTATCGATAGCTTCTATTTCTTGTAGCAGTAATTTTCTAAATCTTCCCACATTCAGATAATGAAATTCAAAGCAATCTCGATTCATCTCCATCATAAGTCTTTTGCAATAGTCAATATTTATTCTCTAAAAGTGAATTCATCATTGAATGGCTTGAGGCAGACCAATAACAACTGCTTTCCTCTGTTATTATCCTTGGAGACTCAATACTAAACATCCTGTTCTCGATTCCTCCTCTTATAACAACAATTCTGAAATTCTAATAAAGTTGATCTAAGCAACCATTTCACCATCCTAATACGAGCACTTTACTCATATCACCTTCATCTTCCTCTCTTCTTCATTTATCCATCGTATGTGCAGATATTTACCCCAAAACTTCTTTCCACGTACATTCACGTTCATTACGTTTGACAGAGATCATTTACCAATTCAACAGCCTCTCTAACTCAATCACCAACTTAAAAATTATCGACAAACCATACGTTGGCCTAAACTTATTCAATCTATCCAAGATCATCAGTATTCCTTGCCTACATTTGAAACTTATTCTGAATTACAAGATTTCCTCTCAAACCAGTTACATAGTAATTCTCAGAACTATATTATTTCTCATAAACCCTCTCAACCTTGGTGGAATTCAAAGTGTGAACGGTTTGCCACAGGTCTTCCCAAATGGACTCCTATTTCAGTGTTATGCAAAGAATCCGACCAAGTGTCACTCTTCGCTGAAAATTACGTTAGCTGAAAGGTTTTTTCTAAAACATATTTCTTTTGATGAATCCTCTCCCTCTCTCAATTTCTCAAATTTGAGAATTATTCTCCCCATTTGAAACCCCAATTCTCTCCAAACCCGTTTCGCTGACCTTTGAAAAATTTACACATCACCCCTTCCTCTCTAATTCCCAATTTTCATCCCATTGATAAAAATGATAACATTTCTTTTCATCTTTGATGATTTACCCTTCAAACGAAGCAATTGCCACCATTACTTAAGCCTCTTTTGAACAAGATAATGAAGAAAATTGGAAAAAATAAAATCCTTTTAGCAACCTGATGCATACAAAACTCCAACCAAACACTCAATTTCTTGCATTATTTTTCTCAAGAAATTCATCTGGGAAGATCTCAAATTACAATAGTATTTTTATAGATGAAACACTCACTGATTTTATCAATTTAAATATATGTACTGAATCACACCATCCATTTAAATCACACGAGTTATCAAACTTCCTTGAAATCATATCAAGTACGATTTGCCAGATTGACGGAGAACCTTGTTTGCTTAGCAACCTCTATCTCCCTGATTTGTGAATGAGAGAAGTTTCTTAAGCCCATTTCTTCTTTAAGCCCATTGATTAGATAGAAAGAGTAATATATATATACACAGATTATTAACTTATTTAAAAAAATTAACTTATTAATTATATATTTTTATTAATTAATAAAACAAAATTTATGCATATATAATTTTTAAGAAGGTAATAAACAAGTAATATAAAAAAAAAAAAAAAAATTTAAAGTCAATTCCTACTTTGTTTCACTGTATTGCAGAAAGTCCAGTATAAACAATTTTCCTTCATTTTTTAAAGTTTATCTGGCGTCATCTATTAATAGATATATGCAACTTTAAATCTAAAAAATAATAAAATTAATTAATTAAATTTAATTAATGAATTAATATTTGATAAAACTGTGTTAACATCCAGTGTCATCCACTACAAGTTCAAAAAAAATATATTTGAACTTGAGTGGATGAATAAAAGTATTTTATGAATGATTGAAAATTTGAACAAGATATATATAGGGAGAGTGTGAAGCTAATAGAAGGAATTGAAAAAAGCAATAGAAATAAACAAAAACGATTGGAGGACGTTGTGACTCAGCGGAGAAACTGCATGGTAATTCGGAAAGGAGGATATCGAAATGTTATCAGAACTCAGAAAAAGCGAGATGCCTTTTGTGATTTTGAAATCAGAAATGTCGTAATCATAGTTGCTTAGTCCATTTCAAAACAGATTTATTAATATTTGGAATGGAGTTATAAAATTTGTGTGCCATTTATAAACAAATTGTTTTAAAACTTGGGAGGAATGAGCATGTCTGATATCCACATTTCGGGAAAAACCAGGGCAATTTGTAATCTTATGCAGGATTTTATTTTCAAGTCTTTGTATGATCTCGAAATTCGACGGAGCAGTAGATCCCCAAACAGGACTCGCATATGCAAAGTATTGGACGCAAAGTAAAAGCAAGATAAATGATTTTTTTATTTTCCAAGGACATAGTAGAGTTCCCTACAAATAAGTGGATACAGTAAGCTAAAAAATACATCTATTAAATTTATCCCTAAGATAGTTAATGTGAGGAACATAATTCAATTTACGATCTAGATTACACCCACATATTTAGCCTTCCTAGCCCAATTAATAGGATTATTATAAATTTTGAGAAGGTAAGAACCCTTTTACGCTTGAATAGTACTACCCCTCAGTTTTCTCAACGTTTAATTGAATTTTCCACTTTATAAGCCATTGTTCAAAGCGATTACTATAATTCTGAAAGGTTTTTAGTAATGATAAAATCTTGTTGTTGTTGTGACTAATTCTCAATGCCCTGCAGTGCAGGACGGACATCCCATGAGTGATCTACTCATGGATGGAGGAAAGGGGGCAGCTTCTGTTGTGAGCACCAGTAGTTAGAAGTCTGACTTTTGCTCCGTGACGCTCTTACAGTCATATGAGACCGGACCTACGGCTTAAAAGTGGATTCGAACCACTACAAACATCCATGGCACCGCCGGGACTCAAACCAAAACCTGTGGTACCGAGCGCCAGAGCGCTAGACACACAGACCTCTGATAAAATCTTTATTACCTTGAGTGAGGAGTGCTGTATCATCTGCAAAAAAAATTGATTTTTACATTATAAATTTGAAGAATATCATTAACGTAAGATTGTAGAGGAATGGTCCAAGTATTGAAGCTTGGGGAACACCAGCCTGAATTTTTTGAACAGAAGATTCTGTGTTACCAATAGAGACCACAAAAGCTCTGTTAGTAAGATAATTTTGAATAATTTTAATAAGAAAAGGAGAAAAGTTGAAAATAATTAATTTATGGATTAACTCCTTGGCCCTAACTCCATCAAAAGCCTTTGCTACTATACATCAAGGAAAACAACAGCAGTATCTAATTTCTAAGAAAATCCCTCGGAAACAGTTTCAGTGAGATTAAGTAATGGATGCGTTGTACATAACTTTTCAGTAAATCCAAATTGCTGAGGAATGAGAAGATTTTTTTCTCCAATTTCATTTTTAGATAAATCAAAATGACCTTTTCTATTAATTTGCTTAATGAAGAAAAAGAGAAATGGGCCTGTAGCTAGAGGGGGAAGTTGGATCTTTATCTTTCTTATGAATGGGCAAAATTCGAGCTCTTTTCCAACAAATAAGAATAATGAATGCGTCATTAATTTGGCGAATTTTAAAAAATAGCTTTTAAAGGAAGATTTTCAGCATCTTATTTGTAATAATATCCATACCAGGGTTTTGTTAATTTTAAGTCACTGATAAAATAGATAATAGTAGAAGCTTAGTATTAACAATTTTAGAGCAAAATAGTTGGAGTTAAAGTTAGAAATAGAGTCATAAACAACTTTAGTATTCTGAGGATCATTAATGTTATTTTCCTAAAACTGCTCTCGAAGGCAGTCTGCCAAAACTTCGGCTTTTTGAGAATTAGTTGTAGCTGTGCAGTTGGTAGTTTTTAGGGTGCTAATAGAGGATTTTTTCCTTAAAACCATTCGGAAGTTTCCAAAAAAGAATCATCAAAATTATAATTCATCAAAATTATAATCATCAAATTATAGCTTCTCCGACAGCTAGAAATGAAAAAGAAAAAAAGGCAGAAACAACTCTCTGTTAGTGGGTCTGAATTGGCCAAGTGGCCAACGCTCTGGATCTTGATTACACAGGTTTCGGCGTTCTAATCCCGGCGATGACATGGATGTTTCCATGGTTCGGAATTCACTTTAAACCGCAGGTCCCTGTCTAACATGATCCTAGAGCGTTGCGGGTGCATTGTTACTCCGCGTACGTAGCTTATCTTCAAGCTACACACACATCCTAAGTAGTGCTAAGTGAGTAACGTTGGTGCAGCGCTTGCCTTAAGACATTCAGTTATGGGAATTTTATTAATTCGTTCCCAAGAACACCCATTTTTCTCCATCGAAAAAAAGAATTATAGTTTTTGAACTGAATGTTGCATTTATTTTCATGTAATAATAATAAAACCTTCGTAAACAATCTTATGTTTCCATCAATCAATTTTTGGGAAGGGTTTTAAATATTCTATCCAATATTGACTGCTTTTTTGTTGTATCTGTTTTTGCAAAATTAGAAGAATATATTTTTCTAATGCAGCTGGCAACGCAGACAGCTGTCTTGGATGCCTTAAGGCAAAGCGCTACATAGACGTTACTCATTTGCATTACCCATGGGGCGTGTAACTGAAGCTAAGCCCACGAATGTGAGTAACAATGCCCACGCAGATCTACGATCCTATTAGACCGGGACCTACGGTTTAAAGTGGATTCCGAACCACTACAAACATCCATGGCACCGCCGGGACTCGAAGCCGAAACCTGTGGCACCAAGCGCCAGAGCGCTAACCACTCGGCCATTCAGGCCCAAAATTAGAAGAATATAAGAACATAAAAATTCACTATCAGAACATAGAAATATTCATCATCAGAATTCATTGCTTTGACTTTGAGATTTGTGCACACGTTTGCTGTTTTATCTAAATTTATCCAATTACTCTTAAGAAAATCAGAATACACTATCAGAATAAAAACAATCGTTAAAGTATTCATTGCGTTTTTTATAAACAGTTGAGTTGTTCGTTAATTGATCATCTACTATATTACTCCAAAATTATACTTATGGTGAATAACTTTTCACTATGTAAGCTCTGATAATAATGACTAAAATGCACTTCAGTAAACAAGCATCCCTCTAGAACTATGTTACTATACAATGTTCAGTCCTGTCTATACAATTGATGATAATTTACAAACATTGTTTGCAAAACAATAGAATCACTGCTTATTCCTGAGAAATATAAACAGCATTGCAGCAATGCAAAAATATTGCATTTTCTTGTACATTTAGACATGAAAACATTTTTGTGGGTCCTGAATGGCCGAGGGCTAGCGCTCTGGCGCTCGGTACCACAGATTTCGGGTTCGAGCCGGCGGTGCCATGGATGTTGGTAGTGGTTCGGAATCCACTTTAAATAGTAGGTCCCGGTCTATTATGATCGTAGATCGTTGCGGGGCATTGTTACTCCACGTCCGTAGCTTATCTTCAAAGTTACACGCGCCCTGGGTAATGAAAGTGAGTAACGTCTGTGCTTAAGGCATCCATAAACCAAGCTGTCCAAGTGTTTTCCAGCTGCATTAGAAAGAAAAACATTTTGCTACACCCATTAAAAAAGTCCTTAAAATTGTTTAAATATAGCTCTAGTGGGAAATTCAATGCGCTAAATAAAAAGATTTTAACTGTGACCTTTCCAGAGCCATAAAAAGTAAAATAAGTTCACTTGTTTGTCAGTTCAGTCGTGAATCTTCTTTTGGTGATCATGATTAGCAACAGAATTTCAACGGTGGTTCTTCTTGTTGCCTTGGCTTCAACTGTGGTTGAAGCTTTTGGTATGATAAGCATTTCATAATTCTAATTATTAATTGTATTTCTAATGAAATTTTTATGTTTGTAGAAAAACTTGTTAATTTTCAGTAATGATTAATCTTAAATAGAATTTGTGTTAATTTTTAGGTTATAGAAGCTCGAAGAAATTTAAGCCAAAAGATGGATTATCTTTTAAATGTCCAATGGAATACGGTATCTTTGCAAACCCAGAAAACTGTCGACGGTTCTACACGTGTAATGGTAATATTGCATATGACACCCCTTGTCCAACTCCACTGTACTTCGATGATGCTAAGAAACTATGCGTGTATAAAACGGCTGACTTGCAGTGTGGTCCTGTTCCAGTTACGACGCCAGTTCCAACGACTCCTGATCCAAATGCCGCTCCAACGTGTCAGCCTGAAGCCTGCAAGCTGCCTGACTGTTTCTGTAGTGAAGATGGCACTCTGATCCCTGGAGATCTTCGCCCTGATGACGTTCCTCAGATGGTGATCTTGACCTTCAGCGGAGCGTTGAACGTCTTGAATGGAGAACCATTTCAATATCTATTAAACGACACGAAACTGAACCCCAATGGTTGCCCTGTCAAAGCTACTTTCTTCGTTCCTCATGAATACACCAGTTACTACTACGTGCAGAAGCTTTATGGACAAGGTCATGAGATAGCTGCTCAATCCATAACGTAAGTATCACTTGACCAACTTCCAAAGTTGGTAAATTGGAACTGGTATTGAAATGTGTAGAATGTGCTGCACGATTAATTTGGTATTTAGTTGGAGTGATGTCCCTTAGTAAAAGAGACTTGTATCGTTTTGCAATAAAAAAGATTGATTCTACATTGCCTTGTTATTACAGTACAATTGTGATATCCTTGTTTTATCCCAAATGTACTGTTCACAGCACGAGCAAGGAATTTTCTTTTTCTAGAATCCACATATCTTGAATCGTTAAATATTAGATTAATAACACGACGTACCATGTTTGTTTTCAAATAAATAACGGTATGTTTAGAAATTAAACTACTGTGCGGTTTATTTTGAATGTCCTTCAACATCTAACTAAGAATCTAACTTTTTGTTTGATATTTGTTCTAGACTTGTTCCCCTAGAGTCTAGGGGCGAAATTATCGAGTCTATCTTTCAGAAGAGGCAAATTGTAAACATGATGCATATGGTTGTCATGCAACAATGGATTTAAATTAGACAAACAACGAATAAAATCAAGACCTGGAGTTTAAATGATTTAAGTTGTTACAATTAATACATGTTTATTTTGCTTCGCAGGAATCGGGAACCAGAAGACTATTGGTCAATTGCTAGCAATGAAGAATGGGTCGAAGAAGTTATAGGAGTGAAGGAAATATTGCATAACTTCGCTAATGTATCGAGGGAGGACATTCTTGGAATGCGAGCCCCTTTTCTGAAACCAGGTGGTAACAAGATGCTGGAAATGATTTACGACTATGGATTGGATTACGATTCTTCACTGGCAGCACCGCTGTCTGAAGTTCCACTGTGGCCTTATACCTTGGATTTCCGCCATCCACACAAATGCCTGGCAGCGAATTGCCCAACTAGATCCTTTCCTGGAATATGGGAATTCCCTCTGAATACGCAAGTATCGGATGATGAAACTGGAAGTACCTGTGTCTTTTTGGACCAGTGCGTGTTTCCGGATGATCCTGAAGCTGTTTACGATTTCCTTGCCTACAACTTCGAACGTCACTACAGTACCAACAAAGCCCCTCTTGTCTTGAATTTCCACGTCAACTGGGTAATTGACGACAATAAGGCAGCTGCTCTCGATGTATTCATTGACAGTGTCCTCGAGACTTATCCAGATGCGTGGTTTGTCACGATGCAGCAGGCTATTCAATGGATGCGCAATCCCATGACATCCGAGATGGCGAAGAGTTTCGAAGGTTGGAAATGCCCTAGAACCCGAATGGCGGGTTGCAATATTCCTCGTACTTGCAGAGTAAAGCTACGGCACGGCACCAGGGTTGAACTGCGGTACCTGCAGGTGTGTGGAAGGTGTCCCGAGAGATATCCTTGGCTGAACAACGTTAGAGGAGATGTAAACGGAAAGAGTGTAAAGGATTTGGTGCAAAAAGCAACTGTATAATTCTAAAAGAATTTGTTTTTTACATTTGAATGCTTATTGTTAATAAAATCATGGTCACTTTAATTTGCAGTTTACTTCTTTGAACTTTATAGGTAATTAATATGCAATTTAAAAAATATCCTTAATTGGTTTGTGATAAAATTGCGCCGAGAAATTCCCTTCCTAAAAGGTTGAATTTAACTAGTAAGCTTGAGGATCGAGATGATGCAACACCGTTCACTAGATATCTTGACTTCATTACAAGCTATTGGCCAAAAAATGAGTATTGACCCTACCACGATTCAAAGAAACGGTCTTTTAAAAGTAACAAGCCGTTAATGAGCCAAGAATATGTACATTAGTATTAAATGTAAGAAAATCGCAAATGAGGCTTACCAAATCATTTTTATCCTAAAATGTTTTTCGTGTTGAGCATGCAATATTGTCCTTGTATTGGTATATCGGATTCAATCTAAACCCGACGCTTAACCTGTCATGGCTTAAATGGTGCTTGTCCAGCTTTTAAATGCACAATCCATCTTTGATTGTGCGCAGTCGTCTTAAACTTCTCAACAGTCTGCCTCGAAAAAAATATTCCAATAGTTATTGTATGCGACAGAATCGGCAGAAATTACTAGACCTGCAAAATTCTGTGACTAATCCTCAATGTCCTGCAGTGCGAAATGAATCTTAAAATCGGATTCTTAAATGGACATTGTCTTTAGTTTTGTCTAATGCAGCTGGCAATTAGACCGTGATCTTTTTATGCCGTAAGGGCTGCACTGACGTTATTCGCTCTGCACTACTCGGGAGGCGCGTGTAACTTAAAAAGATAAGCCACGAACGCGGAGTAATAACCCCGCAACGCTCCATGATCTTATTGGGACCGGGACCTACAGTTTAAAGTGGATTCCGAACCACAACCAACACCCAGGGCAACGCCGGGATTTGAACCAGATGCCTGTGGTACCGAGCGCTAGCCACTCGCCCATCAAGCATTGTCTTTAGTAAAAGGCCTAAAATATTCTACTGTCAATATGTTGAGTATCGAGCGAGTTAAATTTTAACCGATTTGTAAACTACCTGATATGAGTCTTTTGAAACTATTGCGAGCTCGAGATCGCCTATTAAGACACCCGAGTTTCTTTAAATTGACTTTTATTATCCATTTCATGAAGATAAAAATTGGAGTCTTAAATGGACCTTGTCGCTAGTAAACGGCCTATATCGCTAAACCCAGGGCCGGATTTTCCTATAGGCTAACTAAGCTTCAGCCTAGGGCCTCAAGATCAAGAGCAGCCTACATTTAAATTGTTAGCAAAATTAGAATTACGCTATTCTAAAAACAGTAAACACTGAATCAAAAATAAGGAGAAATTCTACACATATGAATAATAAACAAACATAATAAGTAGTTTACAAACTTCAAAATGGGAGGTGAAAAGGCCTCATAAGTGGAATAGCCTAGGGCCTCTTTTTCATCTAAACCGGCCTTGACTTTTTTTTTTTTTTTTTGTGGGTCTCTTTATTGGTCCGCCTGGGATGACAACTTGCAGAAAAGTAAGAATGTTCTCTATTTCTTAGTGTTAAACTGATTTCCTATAATGCTCTTTGCCACTCATTTAAAACTATGTTTAACTTCTGGATAGGATAAAAAAAATAAAAAGCCTTCAATGTAAAATCAATAACTTTGAAATTTCAATCGTTTTTCTAGTTAACTTCTATTGCAAAATTTAATATGGGGGATAGTTAGAGGGAAGTTAGATTTGATTCAAATGAGACGATTAAAATGGTTTGAACTTCTGTATTAAAGATTCTAATTGAATGGCTCAATTTTATAGGCCCTATGTTAAAGATGATAAATGCGAAAAACTTGGTCTAAGTGTATCTATGATTACACATACCTTTTTAATACATCAAGCTTCAAACCATCTATATGAATAGTTAAGAAAATGCAAATACTTAGGTAAACTTAAGAAATTTAATTTTTATTACAAATCATAAGTTTTTTTTATTTTAATTTATAGGAAAAGGTTTAATGTAGATATTAATCCATCTTATAAATTTATATTTTCCAAATATCTAATTGTTACAAACTTTACTTTATGCTTTGATATTTTTTAAACGATTGCAAGTGCCATTTGTTTAAACTTGTATATGATTTAATCATATTTTCAATAATTGTTTGATTCGTTACGTTAAGTTGTTCCTTCCGAAATGTATAAGTACACAATTTTTAAAAGGGCTATTTTTTAACCGATACTGTGGGGATTTGCGTGGGATGCCGCGGAATACACTATCTCCGGATGAAGGTCTGTAAGCCAACTAATAAGGAGGATTGTGCTACATGTATTTCCTCTTGGGGTGAAAGATTACAAACTTGAAACTTTTTCAGCGGCAGCGCAAGGCCATACCATGCAGAATATACCGGTTCTCCCCTTGTACATAATTGAAACAAGAAGCTCATTGCTGTAAAAAAGATTTCCTTTAATTTATTATAAATTTCAAATCTCTGTATTTCTCCATTCTTTTCATATATATTTTTGTTCTAATGCAGCTGGCAAACACTTAGACAATTGTTTCATTCATATTCATATAAATTTTTTTACCTACGGTGAGAAAAAAATTTGTTTTTTAAATATTAATTTTTTCTACTATTCAATATTTCATTTCAATTATATATATTTCTGTAGAACTATTAATTGTAATAGTCAGAACAGAACATTTTATCAAAATGTTTTCAACACTTGATTTGGAATAGGGAAAAAAAAAACATTCTCAATGGAATGTTTTTACTTAAGAGGAAAAGCCATTCACAAAGATTAAATAGAATAAATAAGATAGAATTTTTATAAAATTTTAATCTACATCATAATCTACTAATCTGATTACTTTTTTTAATAAAACATGCTTGACAGATTTTTTATTTCATGGAAAAAGTTTTAAAAGTTTCAGTTAGTTCAGTTTCAGTTTCAGACAGAAAAAGTTTTTATTTATTTAAAATATTTTGATTCGTTACGAAAATGTTTAATTTTAACAAATTCTTATAAAAAATGATGAAAATTTTTTTTTATCTGAAATACGTATAGTATCTACAAAGTGTTTTAAAAATAACATGGCCAGAAGATTATGTTCATAAGTAGTTTAATTCAAAAAATATTATTCAATTTACAAATAGAAAATACTTGATTAATAGTCATCTGAATATTTCTGATGCTAATTAGACTCTTATAAATAGAATAAAGCTTGTAAGCTTTACAATATATTTAAAAATATAAATTTATTTTGTGCATATTACGATGGTCAGTAAATATGCTTTACAAAGTATTTTAAAACATTTTGGGGAAAAAAAAAATATTTTATGTACATTTTAAGCAATATTCATATGAAATTTAAGATATAATAAATATTCATTCTTTTCAAAAATTAAACAAATTATTTTTTCATAAAATAAAATTAAAATTAATGCATATAACTTTTGAATAACAGAATAAAACAATCATATATCAAAGATTTAAACATAAAAATTATATAATATTATATTAATAAGAATCCAATGACGAAGAATATTCAAAACAATAATCTGTTTGCCAATTATGTGCAAATTTTAATACAATAGATTTATTTTGCATTAAATAATAATAATTAAAACACAAAAATAGGCTTTTTAGAATTGAGGAAGAAATAATTATAGAAATGAAACAACATACTATTGAAAAAAATATCACTTTAAACAAATAAACATTTTTAAAAACAAAATAAAAAAAATGTGTAAGTAACAACCCATAAGAATAATATATTTATTAGGATAACAATCCTGACATAAAAAAAAAAAGTCCAAATTAAGATTTCCTTTACACACAAAAATTTGGTATCTACAGAAATTAAAAAAAGAACTCCTAGAAATACCAACATTTGTAACAGAGAAAATTACATTAATTAAAAGAATTTTAGAGGACAATATATTTAATTATGACCAATAATGAAAGATACACAAATAAAGAATAAAAATGAAACATAAAATAAATTAGATCCATTGAATCTTTTATAACAGATATAAACTAAAAGGTGGGAATATATATACATAGCAAAGAAGTAGAACTCAATTATGCCAATTATATATATATAATTTTTTATACTTGAGTTAAAGCTACATCATAAAATAATGAATCTTTAATTAAATTTTTTTTTTTTTTCAAAATTCAGATATTATAATGAATAAAAAGTAATTAATAAAAAGAAAAATGCACAAGATGAATGATACAAAATTGAGATTATAGTCACAAATAAAACAAACATAAGAAAAATAAAACTCAATATTAGATCATTTAGTAATCACTTATCACCTGTTGAATTGTACATAAAAAGTAAAATAAATACCAGATTAGTATAAAAAATGATATTTCAAACGGAGAACAAACTTTGAACCTAAAAAAATTTCATACATATGCTAAATAAAATTCGATTTAATTTAATTGAACTATTAAATAAAACAGGGATAAACTTATTATCTTTGAAAGATTTGTGTTTCATAAATATTGATTTAAAAAAAATAATACTAAATGAACAGAAAAAGGAAACAAAAGACAATATTACCTGAGACAAAATATTAAAAACAAAAAGAAGGAAATATTACTTTTTTTTAAGATATATAAACATAAAATATTAATTTTGAGCAAAAGAAAAGAACATTCATAAATATATAAAACATACCCTGTAACATCTCAGAATATAAATTTTAATTAATATCATAATTAATTCACCAAATGACATTAGCAGAAAAAAAAAATTGACATTGACAAAATTAAGTTCATAATATTTCAAAAGTTTTAATCACAGTTTCTTTTCAAATTGCTAAAAAAAATTTAACATGGGGAAAATGCTATAATTAATATGTATTTACTCATATAAGTTTTTAAGCAAGAAAACTTTCATTAGAATATAAAATGCATTTAGTATAAAAGACATCTTGTATTTATAAAAATTATTATTTCAAAAATGTAAAGCTCTAGTTTTGGTTTTTAATATTTAATTAATTTGTATAAAAGCACATGAAATATACATTTTAGAAAGTGATGAAAATTCTTATTAGAGTGCTACTTTAAAAAGTGAATCAAATATTAAAAAAATAGTAATAAGTAACAAGGTAATTAACTGAAAAACAAGTTAAAAAACAGCATTTTTTTATACTTATAAATACAACACTATTCCAAAATCAACATCCATGCTTTCATGGCATAATTTGTTTTGCATACAATAAATATTTTAGCAACAAACAAAATTATAGTTTTCTTAACACATAAAACAAAATAACATACAAAAATAATATTATCAAGTTAAAAATAAAAAAAATTTAAAATACAAAGAATTCATTTCACCAGGAAAAAAAAAGTAATAATGACCTCAATAATATAACAAAATTATTTAATAATTTATAATTACAACTTAATGAAATACTATCATTATTAATTGCATTATAAATATTTAAAAAAATTCTACTATAATATCAGATGAACGAGGCTCTATATGTCAATTAATTCTCAATGATTAAATATAAATCAATAATTTGTATTTTCAATTTTTATTTAATATTTAATATAATGTAAATGACAAGCTAGTTTTAAAATAAAATTTTGAAAATTTTTATTTTTGCTATTTTAAATGAAATGGATGAAAGGTCTTTAAAATACAATAGATAAATGCAAATGGAAGAATTTTTCATTCCATTATTGAATCAAAATAAAACTACAGTATACCCCTATAAAATATTATCTGATATTTGAGGTGGGTTAACATCAAAAAGTATTGTAAAAAATAATGAAACAAAAATACAACCTGTGTCTTATAACAAAAAATGAACACAACACTAATACTTAACATTGATTGTTCTTTTATAATTAAAAGCTTATTTTTTAAAAGAATAACATCATAACTAATAAAATTAAGGAAGACATAAAATAAGATATATTATAATAATACTAGAAGATCAACATAAATATATAATATAAGAAAAAAATGAATAAAAGAAAGCTCTGCAATTTGTTCATATTATGAAAACTAAATAAACATTTTATTGATATTATTACAAATAATAATAAAGAAATTAATTTATGGTTTTTAATTGAAGAAAAATTAGATAATAATATATGTTAAAAATTAATAAAGAATGAATTTTCAAATCTTGTATTTTTATGTCAGATCAAAATATTTACGCTCTATAAAAGTAAATTTCTCCCATTTTTAAATAATAATAATTTTGATTATTGAAAATATAAACAAAAATTGAAGACAACAAAATTATTTTTTGTACTATAATTTTTTTTTTTTTTTAATTATAAAATAATAATTATTCAATAAAATATATTTAAATTGAAAAAACATTATACTAATATCTACAAAAATTATTAATAATTTTTCAGTAAATACGAAAAGGTTAGAAAATATTAAATTCTTTACAGAACCCATATATATATATCTGTGTGTGCGTACAATATTAAAATTTTTCTTAAGTAATATAATGTAATAATAACTTGCATTTAACTTCCATGAATTAAAAATGCATACAAAATGTTACTATTCTATGATTAAAATCTTCATATAAATAGTAATGAAAGTCCAAACTCATATTTTATGGAAAATCTACAAATATAAAATAGCTAATGAAAATAAATGAATAACTAAGACAATTGTAAATAACTATGTTATGGATATTTCTACAGAAATATTCTTTTTTAAATAAAAAATATTTATATACATGTATTTTTCATATTAGCTGATTATTATTTCATGATTACATAATTCTAAAATATTTCATTATATCTTGACTATTGTTTTTATCGAAATAACTTCTACTCTACTTATTCTGCATATCACTTTTAAAAAACAGCATGTATAAATACACTTAAATTTTAATAAAGTCTAAAAATAATCATTTTTAAAGCTAGAAGTCAAATTAAAATATTGTTGTTAAAAATGAAGTACAGAAAAATACAAACATCATATAAGATCCTTTACAAAAATATATTACAACATTTCAAGAAGATTAAGGGGAAAAATATTTTAGATGGTAATTATACAGTAAAACATTATTCATTTGCAACTTTTCTCATTTTCATATTAAGTGATGAATTTTTTAATTCTTACAATATGAATTTATTCAATCTTATCTTCGTTTTGGATCCATATGACACACAATAATCAAAGCAGATATTATTCCAAATAGTTGAATAAATGCAACTAGAAGACTAATAATACCAACAATATATAATCTTTCCATAATCCACTGATGTATACTAGGATAACATCCCTTAAAAAAAAAAAAAAATAAGATTTTATTTAAAACACATGCATTATATTTTATATAAATTTTTTATCAAACAAATTATATTCATAACTTATAATACTATCTATTTTTTGTGTACATAAATTATAATACAACAAGAAATTATTACTTAAAACATAAAAATTGTATTTTCATATTAATAACATAAAAAATACATATGTGTTGAGTGTTCTACACTGATGAGAAAAATTATAGGAACAACTAACACATGTAAATGATTTTAAATTAAAAACATTTAACATAAATACCTTATGTAAATTAATATTTTATTTATTTTGAAGATATATGTTGTCTGATATATTTTTGAAATTAAAAATTGCTTATTTCAGTAAAAAACAAATTTAAGTAAGAACATGAGATATTTAGTAGGATATGGAAAGTTAATGTTATAACTTTTAAAGAGACACAGCAAATTTTAATAAGGTGTATGGTCACCCCTGCTGAAATGCAATTTCCCAGGACTGCCTGAAGTAACAAAAGAATTTATAATGAATGGTTTTGAAGTTAGTTGGTAAGTTATACATACTTCTGCATAGTGATATATTCTGCACAAGTTCTGTAAAATCATTAATTCATTTTTAAGGAAAATTGCAGCAGGTTGATATTAAAGAGCAAAAACTATTTCAATACATTAGAAATAGAAATTAAGAAAATAAATTTTTTTATTTAAATTAGTTTAAAAATTACAAAATATTAAGGTTTACAAAATTTTAAGTGGTAACTTTAGGCGTATTCATAAATATATTGATCACATGCAAATTACTAAACAAAGCAAAATATTCATTTCCACTGATCATTATGATAGTACTAGCAAACTAACAAATATAAAAGATGTTTTAGGTATCCTAATTTCTACATCCCTTTACCTGGAGAAAATCACAACCAGATTTTTATCTTATAATAACAAAGTTCTGAAGATGTGTAAGCAGACGAACTATACCCAATCTTTCAATTCCAGGTTTATTCACCATATTAAGAACATTTTTACCCCACACAAAGAGGAGGTCTTTTAAAAGCTGTCGATTCAATTATTCCTTGCCCTCAATTTTCTTAATCTGCCCACCCCTTGTCCTTTGGAAAACAAAATACAGGCCATCACAATCTTTCATAAAGAACTTTCATCATAGTCAACCTTTATTTTACAAAATTTATTTCGCCATTCAATGGCTGGATGCAATATATCATGGACTCCCTTTCTACTTGTATCATTCTAAGTGATTATAATTCACATTATCATATTCTGGGTTATTTCTATTCAACTAATAGCTTTGAAACTTTGATCAATTACATTGTCAATAATAATTTAAACATTCTGAACATTAGCTTGCCAACTTATATTACTCCATCTTCTTTGTTTCTTATTGATCTCCGCATAGTCAATGCAGATATATATATATATAAGAAATGAATTTTCTACATTCAGCCAGATCCTTTCAACAGTGATTAGTTACAGATTTAATTATCCTTTAAACTCAATAATACTCAAAAAACTAACAGACAGATGATTTTAGGGATTAAGTTCTTCTGTATTTGCAAATTCAAGTCAAACTCTGCTTTACAGTCTTTCTTATCCAACAAAGCAATAATAAAAACTACAGAATCTCTGATCAGCCAATGTTTCCTTTGTAGAAACAAACTATATAATAGACTAAGACTTTTGTATCATGGGCCCACTCAACTTTCCTATGGATTCATACAATCCTATGGATTCCTTTCCTTGGATTTCATACAAAAAAATTTCCACCAGATTTATTCTTCAATTTTCAACAAAAGAAAATATTCAGCTTTCATTTGTATTTCTACTGGTTATAATGACAAAATTTATAAAATTATCAGAACTATTCACAACAGAAATAACAATGAAACTATTATGGTTATTAGAAAGTTAGTATGTTCTAGAACAAAATTAATGCTAAATCATCACCACACAGAAGCACGTATTGTCAGAGAGAAAATGGAAAAGCTTTGGTAATGTAGATAAATCGTGAAAAAGAATACCAGTAGATGGAAATGCCATCAAGCAAATTAGCATTAAGAATGTATAGACAGATTAAAAAAATAGAAACAGGCACTTCATCTGAGTTAAACAAAAAATATGAATTTTCTGCAAGTACGCGTTGGATGACAGGTTTTCACAAATGATATCACAAAATAAAAATTAAAGGTGAAACAACATCTGTAGATGAATAGGCTGCTAAAGAATTTTTCCCAAAACTTGTTAAAATAATTACAGTTTGAGGCTACACTCTGATGAGGTTTGGAATGTAGATAAAAGTGGCCTTTTTTTTTTTTTTTTTTTTTTTTTTTTTTTTTTTGGAAAAGAATGCCGAACAGAACATTATCAAAAGTATAAAAAAGGGCTAGTGGGTTTAAGGTAGCTAAGGATCATGTGATTTTGCTCCAACATTTCAAGAGATCATATGCTAAACCACTGCTTTAAAAATCAAGCCCTAAAACCATGTTTAATAAAAGGAGTAGATTTGAATAAATTGCCAGTTCCACTGGACGGCAAACAAAATAGCTTGGGTCAGCACAGATATTTGTACTGAATGGTGTAATGAATGTTTCATTCCAAAAGTCACGACACTATATGAACATCAAGGGATTCGAATTTAAAGTTCTTTTGATAATAGACAATGCATCTATCTAGCCATCCTGTCTAAGCTATGTTAGAATATCCAAACATGCAATTTTGTTTTCTGCCACTTAATACTACATCTTGATACAATCATTAGATCACGGTATAATTGCAACATTTAAAACATACTATGTAAATGTTTTAAACTAACTGATTTATGAAACATTATATGGCCTTTGTGGAAAAAAATTTTCAATAATGGATAGCATCAATCAAACTGAATTAAGACCATCCACTATGAATGCATGTTGGAAAGCTATTTGGCTACAATATATTGAAAACACAGATCTTGCCCTCCCTAATACAACCGAATTTTCAAACATTAGCACATACAATTGGTAGAGAGGATTTGACATTTGAAGATATCAATTAATTATTAGTTGATAAAGCCTTAAGTGAAGATAAAATAATAGTTGCCCTTGATACTCATGATCCCATAGTGATAAAGGCAAAGAAGGTCTGTAACAAGCCTATCTAAAATCCAAGTCTTAAATTGGGTAATCATTTTAATATACCTAATCCTCATGAGGAGTGGGTTGAGAAGTTTCAACATGATCTGAAATCATTGATGACCTCTTACAGGAATTATACAATGGCCAAGCCAAAACACAAACATAATGATTAATTAGTGCTAATTTTGTTAAAGAGATTACAGTAAGAATTTCATTGATGGATCATGAAGACAATAACCCAGACATTTCTAGTGATACTAATAATATTATAGTCTTACATAAACATATGCATTTATTGTCAAAAAGTGACAATAAATAAAATCTTTTATGTGCAGCTCATATTATTTTAATTTTTGTGTTCGTGAATTAGTAACATGTTTATTTCCTTTTTAAATGATGATTTACTTACACATGTGCAATATTTATAAAATAAAATGTTTAAGATCCTAACATGACAACTCAGGCTTCATTGTGTTATTTTTGTGATTTCTTAGAGCTGGAACCAAATCTTCTATTTATCAATTCCAAATTTTCTATTTAGATGCACTGTATTTCGTTACACATTTTTTTTTTTTTTAAACATATTCTTCGAATGTATCTATCATGTAAAAATAGAAATTGCTTAATATAAAATTTCTAATTAAAACAATTTTTAGTTCTTATTAAAATAGCACATTATATTATAGCTACATATTCAAAAACAAACAAAGAATATTAATTCATGTTTAAATTCAACACAATAAAGTTTTGGAACTACTTACTATTGGATAATAAAACGATGCATCTTCTTCTTTCCCACAGGAAGACATATTTAAATATTTAGGAAAACAACAACTAGACGGAACCCATTGTTTTTCTGGCCAAGCCGAGATTTGATACCAATCTTGGTAACTTCTTACACCACAACATTTGAACTGAAGCATAATGGGAAGATTAAATTTAACATTAAATTATTTTATACAGGACAATGAAAAGAAATCATTCACAGACAGAAAATATTATAATTAATTTAAATTATTTTGATTTATTTTTTAGTAAAAATTCCAATACAAAAGTTTAATAACATTTTTAAATATAATAGCTCCATGCCTGATATTTTATATTTTGAAAGTATTTTTAGAAAGTGACATAATCTTCAGAAAGTTGTACATTATATTATGCTTTTTCTGTGCTATAAAAAGTCTCCTCTGTAAACAACTATAGTTTTAGTTAAAATAAAATGATTTTTTAAAAATAGCTTTGTAAATAATTTATTGAATATCATTACAACTTTAATATACTATATTAAACTAAAATTAGTAAAAACATGAGATTTTCAATAATATACTACATTGCTATTTATACAGTATACTATCATATAATACACAAAATGATTTATCAATACATTAATAAAAAAATCAATTTATTTTAACTCTATAAGAATGAGAAAACGAAAATAATGAATTAAATAATCAAAAGTATAATCATAAAATAAAATTAAAAAGTATTTTGAGTTAGATTTTGTTTAGAAAATTATTCTAAAAGCTGAGTACATTAACCAAAAATTTATTTTTAAAAAAATGGACTAAAATACTGAAATTGTGCAAGTGAAAAACAAAAAATTCTGCTAAACATATTAAAATTCTTATATTCTTTTACCTCCTCTAAACAATGAAATAAAATATAAAAATGTCATAAAAAAGTCAATCTTGGAGAATATATCTTAAAGTCAAATAATTAAAAAGCAACTTTACAAATCTTTAATAATTCAAACAAAAACACACACAAAACATAATGGGAAGGGCTATAAGTAAGTATGGGACTTGAGCTGCTTTGGTGTGTGCTTGGTGACAGGTTTCTTTTTTGAACTCTTGTTTTTTGTCTCGGGTTTCGTAAGTTAAAAATTTTCTTTATTTTTTTGAAATCTAATCGGATTTCTCACCTGGTAGGTTACTGGTAAACTTTAGTTTGTTTTTTCATAATTTGTCCAAGGTAGTGGTTAATGTTTTAAAGTGTAAAGAGAGGGCCTCACTCTCTAAGTGGGCATACTTAGAGGTCTGAAATGGCAGAAAAAAATAGTAATACTAACAGCATGGATTTTCCACGGAAATAGATCTCAATTTGATCTCTTCTAGAGATATCACATCCAAATTGCATTGAGCACATGAAAATGGAGCGCACTCATTTGTAATCGTATTTGAGGTGACAAATGGCTCAATTCCAAGGGCTCATCCTAAAATATTAAAAGATAACATTTCTTCTAAAATAAGCACGTTAAAACACATTGAGTTCATGCGTATCACTAGACAGAATAAATTTATGTTTTCAACCTCTCACTATGATACAGCTAAAGAACTGGTAAATATTAAAGCCATATTGGGAGTTCCGGTAAAAGCATCACTTTACCCGGAAAAGATTTCTACCCGTTTCTTATTACATAACATCCCAACAGACATTCCACTTTCTGAACTTGCTATGGAATTGGAAGAAGAAAATAGGGTTTCTGTAATAGAACTCAAAAGAAAGATTTGCTAGTAAAAGAACAACTCCGACTTTCACCTCTCCGGTTTTAGTTTCAATTTTGGGTACGATACTACCTGAATACATAAGACTGTGGCTAACCCAGCAAAAATTTCGCTATTTGTAGATAAACCACGTCAATGTCGAAATTGTCACTCGTTTTCTCATCCCGCCTCAAATTGCAAAAAATCTCTTACTTGTGAATTCTGCAGTTCCAATCATCATGTTAATACATGTACCGAACAAACTCCCAAATGTATAAACTGTTGCGAAACTCATAAGGCCACAGACATGAATTGTCCTAGCCGTAAAGCAGAAGAAAAAAATTTTAAAATTCATGACCCTCAACAGGCTTTCTTTTGTAGAAGCGCGAAGAATATATCGCGTTCCGAAAGAAGATTCATTTTCAGCTAAAGTAAAAATATCTTCTCCACCTAATTACATTACTAAAGAAGAAATTACTACATTATTTCAACAGCACGCCATGGAAACTCAAAATTTAGTGAAAGAAATATGTCATGCACAAGCATCCAATTTCCAGGAGTCATTAAAAGTTCTCACAGAAAATATAATAACTAGTATAAATTCCCTAAATCAAGCGATAAAGAAACTCTCTTTACCTCCAATGACAAAATTAACATCTTCGGGTAAGGAAAAGAAAAAGATTAAAACTAAAAACCAGAGTTTTGAAACCGCGCAAGACTTCGATTTTACGGGAAAAAGTCGATAGATCAAGATTATCCTTCTTTAAATTTCTTTACTTCTAGTTTAACTTAATTACTGTTATTGAAAATTATAATTTTGCATCTTGGACTCATTGGATATTTTATTTCTTTGTTGTTGATCAATCTTTATAAACTTTTATATTAATAACTACAACAATGTTTAAAGTGCTACGATGGAATGCTCGTAGCATTCGAGCCAAACGTCCATATCTGATCCAATTTTTTCGTCAATGTCAGTGTTAGCAATACAAGAAACATTTCTTAATTCTGAGGATCATTTTCACCTACCGGGTAAATTAATTTATAGAACAGATCGCTCTAACAATACACGCAGAGGGGGTCTTTTAATTGCAGTTGATTCTATTTTTCCTAGCAGAGTTTTTACTCTGGCCAACCTTCCGGATTCTGATAACGAAATACAAGCAGTTAGAATTCATATTTCACATAAAACTATAACTATCGTTAACATTTATTCTCCAAGGGGTATTTTCACTATTGAATGGCTGGATACAATTAGTCAACAACTTCCTTCTAACTGTATTATTCTCGGAGATTTTAATTCTCATCATCCCATTCTCGGATCCACCTCTTCTACAACTAGTTCAGAAATACTGATCAACTGGATTCTTCAGAATAATCTTAATATTATTAATACTCACACTCACACTCATATTACTCCGACTGTTACATCGCTTATTGATCTCTCCATTGCCAGCGCAGACATTTACCCTAATATTTCTTTTGCTGTTCACTCCGATCCCTGCGACAGTGATCACCTTCCGATACAGTTATCGTTTCAACTTTCTGCTTCACAAAAATTTGTAGATCGATCATTTTATGGTCTAAAGTCCATCTTTTCCAAAAAAAGATCAGAAAAATCTTGATCGCACCTTTTCTTCATACTCAGATTTACATTCTTTCTTAACTCAGGCTCTCCTTAACAACAAAAACTTCATAAAACCTCTCACAGTCAAAACCTCCCGTGGTGGAACTCCCGTTGCAATAATCTTTTAAAACAGAAACGCAAATTATTACATCAAGCTCGATCTCAACTCTCTCAAGATTTATGGATTTCATATAAGAAAATTTCTGCCAAACTTCGTCACTAGATCTCAGATCTTAAAAAACAATATTGGGATTTTGTGTGTTCCTCTACCGGATATAACGGCGAAATTTATAAAATCATTAAAGCTATTCATAATAGAAACAATATTCTGGATAGCAATAAAATTTTTCATTCTAATAACTCTTTCATTTCAGACCCGACGCAGCAAGCTAATTTATTAGCTACTCAGTTTAATAAAACCTTCGACCATCAGTTTATTCCATTTGATCTTTCTGACAGTTACAACCAACATTATAATAGACCAATTACATTTAACGAGCTAAAAGATGCTATCCGCACTGCTCCTAATACTTCTCCTGGCAGTGACAATATACCTGCAAAACTTATTAAAATTCTTCCTGATTCTTATCTTTTCATCTGCTTAATATCTTCAATAGTATTTGGTTAACTGGTAATGTTCCTCAGGAATGGTTAACAGCTAAAATTATTTCTATCCTTAAACCCGGAAAAGACAGCACTTCCCCTACCTCCTTTCGCCCTATCGCGTTGACTTTTATTATTAGTAAAATCTTTGAACGTATTGTTCTCAAAAGAATCATTCACTTCACAGTTCATGATAAATTCCACCCCAATCACTCTGGATTTATTCCTTTCAAAGATTGTATGTATTTATTGTCATTACTGCATCATAAAATAATTGAAGCCAAAAACGCCAAAAAAATTTTGTATTTTTCTTAAGTTGGATATTTCTGCCGCATATGACTCAATTTGGAGAGATGGCCTTATCTATAAAATTTTACAGGTTGGCATAAAGGGAACTGCTGCCAGATGGATAAACAATTTCATTAATAACAGGAATTTTTATGTCAATTGGAGAAACTCTGATTCTATGAAATTGTTTTCCACTCGTGGTGTACAGCAGGGAAGTGTTCTCAGTGCTTTTCTCTTTACCATTTATATGAGAGATATTTACGAGATCATTCCTGAACATACGGAATGCTTATTGTATGCTGATGATATTTTTCTTTTTAGCAGCGATCATTCTTTGGAAAAAGTCCTTCATAACCTTCCAATAACACTTCATAAAATAATCCAATGGTGTGAAACGTGGAAATTTACCCTTCAACCAGAAAAGTGTGAAGCGGTTAACTTTTCCAATAAAAAACAACAACCAGCTCAACAACTGCATATTTATAATATCCGCATCCCTTGGAAACAACATACACGTATTTTAGGTATCATATTCTCTTATAACCTCACTTTCAAACAACATTTCCAGTATCTCAAAAGAAAAGTTATTAAAAAATTAAATGCTCTTAAAGCAATTGCTGCTAATTCCTGGGATTGTCGATCCTATCATTTAATTCAAATTACAAATACCACTATTCGTAGTTTACTGGAATATGGAGCTCCGATTTTTATCTCCTCTAGCCATAGTGACTTCCAAATACTTAGCCCTTTATATCATCTGGCTTTGCGTATTGCAGCAGGTCTCCCAAGGTGGACACCTATTCCAGTTTTACTTAAAGAAACTGATCAACTTTCATTGTTTCAGAGGTTGCATATACTTGCAGAGCGCTTTTTCATTAAACAAATTTCTTTTGATTCCTCTTCTCCACTCACCATTTATCTTAGATCGAGTAATAAAACTCCAAGGTTAAAACGTCCAATTTCTTTACAATGCTTTTTTTGCTGATCTCTTAAACAATTTAGACATTCAGCCTTCTAATTTAATTCCTAATTTTCCGCCAGTTAGAGTAAATTCGAAAGTCACTTTTCATCTTGGCGATTTACCTTTTCAAACCAAACAGTTACCTCATCATATCATAAAATTTCTCTTTGAACAATACAAAAATGAACATTGGAAAGATAGAATCATTTTAGCCTCCGACGCCTCTAAGACAGAACTTAAACATTCAATAGCAATCATTAATTCCTTTTCACTAGAGTCTTTATCTGGACAGATTTCAAATCATAATAGTATTTTCACAGGAGAAGCCCTAGCACTCCTGTTAACTCTTTCTACTTATGTTCATTCTGCTCATAAATATATTATTCTCACAGATAGTCTATCCGCTCTTCTAACGTTACAAAATTGTAACATACATTCTAATCGTATCATTCAGTTTCTGGGTAATAAACTTCAAGATCTTAGCAATAGTATTTCATCAATTGAATTAATCTGGTCCCCAGGACATGTTGGTATTAAGGAAAATGAACTAGCAGACTCCGTCGCGAAATCTGCAACAGATTCAATAATCTTTCATTGGATTTCACCGGAAGATCTCATCTTTCAACTAAAAAGAAAGCACAACTTAAAGCAACAGAACAGTGGAAGGGTAGCAAATATGCTCAGGAACTCATGCACTTGAATAATATTAAACCTACACACAGACTTTTTCCTAATCATCGAAGGGAAGATACTCTTATATCCAGGTTCCGCACAAAAACATATCCTTGCAATGCAAAAACTCCACAGATTTGGCCTAATCTCTTCTCCATTATGTTCAATCTGCAAAACTCCAGAAACAGTGGAACACATTTTGTTCCAATGTAAAAATATGAAATTCCCTGAAACAAACTCCAAAGTGCTTTTGGTTATAAAGTTCTTTCATACTCATGGCTATTCGATATGTCAGAAGATGCTTATTATAAAACAACAGTAATTCTACAATTCCTACGAAAAGTCTCGTAACCCCGTCTTCTATGGGGTACCCCATATTGGTTTTTTCGTGTTAGCTCATTTTCATTTTTCGTTTCAAGTACTAGTAGTACTTCATGCGTTCTAAATCATCGTTTAAATGCTAAAATGTTTCATCGTTTGATTAGTATTTTATCCATTCCTTTCATGTCCAAATATACTTCTTTTATTGTTATTCTTTTGATTGTTAGAAAGTGTCGACAACGTTTATGGTATTTGAGACGGAATTTTGGACTCCTGAAATTTCGAAGTGATTTCAGTGTTTTCGAATTTTTCAATGATTTTGGAATTTTAAATTTTTGAGTGTATTTTAAGGAGGTCTTATTTACACTTCTGCAAATTTGGTTGACAATAAAAACATTCGGATAATTTGAGATAAAGCAGCGTCAGCAAGCATACATCTCAAAGCGCCAAGTCAAGTCAAGTAAGCATGTTTTAGTAAAAAATGTATAATTTTAATATTTAAAAAAAAATTGGAAGAAAAATAAGTTTGAAGATAACAAAAACACTTTTGTTTTATTTCTAAAAAGTAAAAGTTTTCATTATAAAAATTAAATGTATTTAAAAAGTCTTTCACTTTTTATTCATGTTCATATCTTTTATTGACTCATGAGGTTCTTCCAACGACATAATAAAAAATGTAAAGTTTTTCAAAAAGAAAGAAACCAGTTTGTCTTACAAATTCTTACCTGTTCTTGTATGTGATCCCATGTTATTTTAAGCCCATTTTCATTGTTAATTGTATAACGAGTTTGAAGGCCAGTAAGTAATTCTTCTTGCAAAACAGTACCAACCTAAGATTTTTAAACAATGTTAATAGACAGATTACAAAAAAATTATTCTTGGATCATAAAATTATTTTTATTCAAAATTCTGTCTAGATAGTAATTTCAGAACTTAATAAGTATAATTGAAAAAGTTATACTATTAGCATAATGATTTTCAGTATAAAGTGTATTCCACGTATAATATAGAAATTGATATATATTAATCTTCATAATTAATACAGCATACTTACATGCCTCCTATATATAAATCCTAATGTGCCAGCAGTGAATTCAAGCAAAAGAACAGCAATTACAAGTATAAAATACTGAAATCAAAAATAATTTTAAAAATAATAATAATAATAATAATAATAAACACAAGATTAAAATAATAGAAATTCGTAAAAGTGTTTATAAAAAGAAATAATTTGCAAAATAAAAATTTATATATAGATCAAAATTATATACATAAAAAAAAATAATTAAATGTAGTTTTTATTTTATTTTAATGGTTAACCAACAATATTTTGATGATTAATTCTATTATATTAATAATCACACAAAAGAAAACGTACAAAATATCAAATAAAAAAATGAAGAAAATGGAAAATAATTTAGACTATACATTGTTTTCATATACTTTCAGACAAAAAAAAAAATGTTTTAGCAATTTTTAACAACAATTAACAGCAACAATTAAATAATTTTTCTACAAAAAATTGTACATAACTTTTGAGAAAATATAATACAGAAAAAAATATATATAATACTTTGAATTCTTTATACTAGAAAAATGCAATATAAAAAAAAAAAAAAAAATGCAATAAATACACTCATGTCCATAAAGGATAATTCAAAATCGCACAGAAATTGAACTCTAAAATAAAAATTTCATCCGTAGAATTATCACACACATCTTGAAGATGAATATGCAAATTATAGGAAACCACCAGATGGCGCGGATAGTACATCACAATGACGAGAGTGTAAAGAGAGGGGTATATAAGGAATGGTGGCAAAGAAGTAAAATTGTTCACAAACGCTTTAAAAGCCTTTCAGTGCAATAATCGCATAGTTATGGCACAAAAGAAGCATTTGGATGATTTTTTACGTGGTAGAATTATCGGACGACTGGAATGTGGACGTACCCAGCTGGAAGTATCCGAGGAACTTGGAATCGCCCAGAGTGTCATCTCCAGGCTTTGGCAACGATTCCAAGATGATGGTAATGTGAGCATCAGTCAAACAGCTACAGATTTGGCGGTTTTAAGTGGCACCAATCTAACAGTTACAATAAAGTGTAGATTGGTGCCACTTAAAAACAGCCAAATCTGTACCTGCGGTTGGCGTTCAAAAGATAACTGCATGCGCGTGCGAACAACAAGATTGCTCTTTATTGGCGCAACTGTAGCTAAGGTGGCGTTAATATGTAAGTGCCAAAAATCAAAAGATTAAGGGGAAAACAAAATTCTTGTACGAGAGTTCTTCGGGAAATAATTATATCAACTTTACTTTATGTAATGAAAGATAAATTATTATTTATTTCAATATAAACAAGATAAATGTGATTAAACTAAATAACTTTACTCAATGAATGGAACACTCCCTTCCAATAAATTCTAAACGTTTCACATCAAATGTCCTTCGCATTTTTCTCAATTTTAACTAGTTGTATAAATATACATTTCCCCAAGATCTCTTTTTCTTTTTTGTGATTTCTAATCAAATGAAAATTAAAATTTTAGCAGTTACAATTATACATACCATTCTTAAAAGACATTTATTTTGAAACCAAGATCCACAGCATCCTAAAAATCCCAGTAAAAAAGTCAATACTCCAGCAACAATGACCAAGCTGTCACCACTCAAAATCTGATGAGTTATAAGCTTAGAATAGCCTTGGTAAGCAAGATGCATCCATATGCCAATACCTAATATGCCACAACCAAGAACCTTAAAATAATCATAACAATAATATAATGTCAAATGTTATGAAAAGTATACATATGCTAAAAACAGAATTCAAAATTAATTTTTAAGCAAATTTTAAAATTATCCAGTCACTAAATTCAGAAACTAAATAAGTAAACATAAATTATTAATTTAAATATTGAATAAAGAACTCTTATAATAAATTAAAGTTCGATAGTTCCCCTTCCCCCAAAAAAAAAATTGCTATTTTTTACTATTTCATTTCGATTCTATAAAATTCTAATTTAGTGAAAGATATATTTTTTCTCGTAAAGTTACTTCTATTTAATTTTTTCTGCTTGAGTGTCATTTAATCATATATACTCTATTCTATTAATGACACATCCATATTTTTATAAACAATCACGAGGTTCAATAAAGTGCCTCAATTTTTGTTTTATAAAACAGACTACACTGCAAAATGGTTTTTCTTCAACTTTATTATTTCTTGGAACAAATAGGAGGGAAAACTTATACATTGTGGAGAAATTATAAACTACTGGAATTTTTTAAAAACCAATTCTAAATGTAATGATATTCTGTCTGCTCCATGTAATTGAATATGTTGCTAGATATGTCTTTGACTTAGATGCTGTATCTAGCAAGGAGAGATAATATAGTTAATAACATGGTTTATACTGTGGTAATGTATTCCTTGATAAAGCTCTCATCAGGATGTTATAATTAATTTCGTTTTGATTTTTAAAAGTAGTCCTTTTGGTTTTAATAATTTCTTTCTGGTTTTACAGATTTCTGAACAGCATGTTTACCACCCTATTTTGTTTATTTTATATCAATTTTTGTTTTCTTTTTTTATCTGTCTATGTAGTTCTTGCCATTACCTTTGATATTTGTATTTGTCCAACAATTTTCAATTTTGCTGCTGCAACTTACATGCACTTCGGATCCTAAATCATTTCCTTTTTTTTTTGAGATGTCTAAATATGAGCACTTCAGGGCTTTGTATTATAAATGGTATGATAATTTTGTTATACAATAACCAGTAGTAGTTTTTTGTTGTGCAAAATGGTAATCTTTTTTAGTTAATTCCTTATTACTTCGCCTTTGGTTTTATGTTGTGAGCTCTTTATATATCTATATCCATACACTCGAATATAATATTACATATGTGACATAAAAAATATTAAAATACTGTATTTGTCATATTTGGAACAAAAAAAAAAAAAAATTATTGCAACTTCTCTTACATTTATGCACTAAAAAAATTATATTCAAAAAACTACTTCAAAAGTTGAAAATCAATACATTCAATAGCATAAATTTAGTATACTAATTTTTAGTGGAATATTGTTTTAAGATCTGACTCAGTATTACTACAGAATTATCTATTATTAAGATATCTTATGTAAGAATTACTTACCCAAAAAAGTAAATTAATGCAACAAAGAGATTTTCGAACACAACTGAAGTTGGACATATTTAACATTTATGCTGCAAAATTAAAGAAATTTGTTTTTTAGAATAGCTATCTTTAATGAGCTGTAATAAATAACTGAATGATTAATAAGTGATTTTTAAACCAACATATAAACATATCTATATAAATATAAAATGCATAAAAATACATATAAGAAAATTGTTTTTTTAAAAGGAGAAAAAATATATACTGTAGTTAAAGAATAGCAAATTATAAATTTGAGTCAGAGATTTCACAGAAAATTTTAAAAGAAAAATATAGTTTTATATAAAATTTTTAAAAAATTATTTAAAAAAGAAATAATGATAAAGCAAAAATGAAATTAGATTATATTTCCACTTATAAGCTGAAAAATTTAGAAAATTTTCTAAAGCTAAATTAAAGTTGACTCATATTAAATATACAGATGATGAATCTGCTCATCTCAAAAGAAATATATAAATGCAGTTTTACCACTAGCCGATAAGTGATAAATAACCAAATATCGCTAAACATAGCAGGTTTTTATTTTAGTTCATAAAAAAATATTTATACTTTACAGAAAAGAATAACTTAAATGAAATGAATTATTTGTTTTAAGAAAATGAGTTTTATTTAAGAAACTATTTATACTGATAGTTTGTGTATTGGTGGCAAAATTAAAAATCTAATGTTGATGAAATTTGCACTAAATGGAAAAGTACTAAAATGCTATATGATCAAACTTAATTTGAAGTTTGCTGTATAAGAATTATTTTCCTATTCCTCTTTCAGTCAAAAATTAAATAGACAGAAAATAACCTCACATAGATACTACACATCATAAAACAAGACAATTGAATAAAAACAATGTGCTAGATTCAGATTTGGTTACCAGAATTATAACTATCGTCTTTGGTGTCTGATGTTTTACTTTGCAGCAAAGATTCCCCTAGCTCAGAACTAATAACAACTAGAATAATTGGCTGTCACTGTAATGTATCACTGTCCAACATTCACACAGAGGTGGAATAATCTGTATGGGCCTGTGTCCAAGTGTACAAATGCATGTCATCTGACTAACAAACATTTGCAATCGAAGCAGTCATTACATGTGTTGCACTTAAAAGGCATGAACTCAATTTAGAGTAATGTATCACTGACAGGATACGAGATTATTCATCTTGTGTTCTGATCATAACAGTTTATGTTAAGGCATTATGTTTAAGTGTATGGATGCCCAATGCTGAACACATCAATACTGCTTATTGCTTGGCTGCAGCATTATTCCCACACTTAAATATGTGGTTCAATTACATGTCACTGAATCTCCTCTAAAATCTATGGTATCATTAAAGCTGTTTTCCACTTGTGACATACTTCAGCTGCATTTGTTGTCTCTCATGATAGGGATTTCAGGCAGAATTTTCCAATAGGATAAAGCCACAACAAAGTGTGCCAAAAGAATCTCTCTTCAATACTGAAGAATGTCTTTTTAATATCCTTGGCCTGCCTGATTCCTAAATTTTTCACCGATTGAAAATATCTGGGATGATCTAAGCCAAAAAGTTGGACAGCATAGGCACACTAGGAAACCCATTATATATGACACTTGATTTTCATTAGAAATGATTCATGGAACATGACAGACCAATTTTCACTCATGACATCATTCAGCCATAGCATAGGCAGCAAATGTGAAATAAAATATCACAACAAACCTGCATGCTTCAATGGCTGACTATATAACATATAGTGCATTTTATTTACTATGTCATTGTCTTTTTAGCCAAACAAAGTACTAGAAACTATATTTTTTTGTAACTTTTTTTTTCAATAAGTGAACCTTTTGCTTTTTACTTTGTAAACACTTAATAAAATCGTAGTTTGGATAACCTCAGGGGGGATAAGTAAAAATTGGCTTGTTATTTTTAATGTCTGCCAACCCCAAAAATTAAAATTATTAAGCTACTTGAAAATGCATAATAATATTTTATCAGATTACATTTAACTAAATTATGAGGAAACTTCAAAACATGTGATAAAATATAATTTTAAAAAATGTGTGTATTTACTTCATAACAACAAAAATATTCTTTAGGATATCATATTTTCAGATAACTTCATTATACGAAAATTGTTGTAGAGTAATCTTTAAAGACGCTACTATCGATACACATATTTATCAATGATATGATTGATTAAAACTTGACTCGATCAGGTGTTTTGAAATTTATGCTCACCTAAGATAAATTAAAATAAAAACAAACAAAACAAATTATTCACACGTAAAAGTTGTTGCCACTCATAGCAATACATCAATTTCATTTGAATTAAAAAATTAATTCATTTGAATTAAATGTTTATTTATTTTACGCTTTATTAAAATTATTAAATAACAACTGAAAATAATTTTTTCGTAATTACGATCTTTATTTCTTGGTCAATGTCCATTAAGTGAATGTAGTTGATTATAATTATCAGGCATTATATCAACAGGTTAAATAAAAATTTTTATTGAAAGTAGTATTAAACTTTCATTTCTAATATATTTAATTAAAATAACTTATAAATGATAAATGGGTAAAAATTAATAAAATAATATATGGAAAATATAATTTTTGTCTATTAAAAGAAATAGCATAGATTTGGCATACCATTCATTTTGGTCACCATTTCTGAACTATTTAGAAAAATAATTTACGTTCGTTTTTACTGCCATAGAAAAACTTTTAATTTTATTTATGTAAAGAGAGGATGATTAAATAGAGTCAGTTTGAAAATCTTTACTAGCTATAATGTGACAGATAAATGACACATCTTAGAGCTGTCAAATTGTGATATCTCATACTTCCTATTACTATCAATCTATAGATCTATTAATTAAAAAGTCATATTAATTTGTTTTCTATCATCATAAGAAGGGAAATATTCGTAATAATAAATCAAATATTTTTAACGTTAGTTTTATTTAAATCACATTATTTGTAAAATTAAATCTACTATAATTAAAGAACTAATTTTTATTTTAAAAATACTCATATGAATTATAAATTTACAACAATGAAATTCATATAGAATTTTAATCAGTTATATTTTCTTGCTATTATTATGTAATTATCAGCTAAATCAGTTTGACGGTTCACAGTTTGCTATACATATGGCTAGATTATTATACTATACTGAAACCAATTTGTTTCACTGTAAACGTAGCGAGTGTAAATTGAGATTTTTTGCTCGTAACTTCTCTGAAAAGGTATTGATGGAAGATTTTGATGTAGTTTGGTTTAACTTAAAAAGCGGATATAATTCTTATAGTTCTTGATAACGAACTGCCATCTTTATGATGTGTAGCACTTTGGATTTCAAAGAACTGCTAAACATAGCAGACATTAATAAAGTAGAAGCAAAAGATGAGGTAACCTAAATCACTTTTCCATATTTATTAATGCTATAACTTTTCTGTGTTTAATATTTTACTTAAAAGCGTTTTTTTCTTGTTGTATTATTTAAAAAACACAATATAGTTACGAATTGTCTTGTTTATTCACAGCAAGCATTAACATTTTTGTTAAAATATTATGCTAATGGTTTTTAAAAAATAGATTTCCTTTTATGTATAGCGTTTAGAGTATCAATTAATGAAGTAAATTTTTAAAAAAACATCACTTTTTAATGATATTAATTTGTAAATACTTTTTGGCAATTAAAACAATGTTATTTATCCTGTAGTATAGTTTGTTTGTTATGATAAGTTTTGATTGAAAGCTTGAGTTAATAGCTTAGATTTTAGAATTTAATTTTTAAATAGATGATTTGAATTTAAAAAGTAGTTCTACTTAATTAGAAATTGTTTATGTTGATATAACTGTTGTTTCAAAATTTCCTTCAATGTCATAAATTTACTTGCCAAACATCATGAAATTAAGTGTAGGCTTATTTAAATTCTATCTTGCAGTATTTCACAATAATGTGAAATAGACCCCTCAAATTAATATGCCAACTGTAAGACACAATTCTTGTTTTGGGAGGGGGGGATAATTTTGTAAATTAAAACTATTTTTTTTTTATAAAAAAAACTTAATTGTCTTTAAAAATGCTGTATAAAAAATTAGTAAACATAACATATTCATATAAAAAAAAAAAAAACACCCGTGTTTTTAGTCACACTTTTTTCTTAAATTAATTTGCCATTAAATTAACTGTTTACAAAATTGAATTTTTTTTTTTTTTTTTTATTATTATGGCTTAAATCAATTTATCTTGTTAATTTGCATTTTCCTTTTTACAGAGATTTGATTAAGAAATTCTCAAAAATATATATATTTTTTTTTTCCTATGTACGTAATATATTAGTACATCTTTTGGGAATTCTTCGATGTTTGAAACCCTTCATTTTCATGTAAAGTTGACAATAGCTAAAAGCCGGTGATTGCTTGTTACACTAATTAATTATGGCAACCCTAAGATCAATTAGGCCCCTGACAGGCTGTCAGGTTAATGATTAATCTCTCATTTTAAATATGACTTTGGTAAATGTATATTATCTTACTAGCAAAGCTTAATAAAACTTGTTATTTATACTATTATATCTTATGGTTAAACAAATTTTAAAAATAAATGTAGTCTTTAATATGTTTTTAATATTTACGGCAACAGTAGTGTGAATCCTCTAAAAAATACATTCTCGGGAGAACAGTCAATTGTCACTTCACAATGTTTTCTATTCCTTTTGTCCTCATTCATTTTCAATTGAGAGCCTCTTACAATTAAGTAAAGTTTTTTTTATATTTCAATGGCAAGGCAAGTACAAGTAGAATGAAATTAATGGGGAGTTTTCACATACAAGGGTGCCATATTAAAATGACTTGTTTTCGCACCCCCACACCTCCAAGTTCAGCGCCAAAAAAGGGGGAACTATCTGTCATAAGCACCTTTCTTAGGGTCGCCAATCGACTAAATTTGGCGAAAAAAATCTCGAGGGCACCTCAAAGGGAATATCCCCAAAATAACAATAATGACAAGGAAAAAAATACAAAAAGAATAAACATCCAAAAAATGCAAAAGATGACCGAGAAGTCATTGCCTTAAGAGTTCTCTTGCACGCCAGTAAAGCGCTGTCGCCGTCATGTTCCGCACATCATTGCAGGTGCAATTAAGTAAAGTTATCAGCATTAAATTTATTTTGAGTGGTTATACATTAAAAAAATGTGAATGTGCACATTCTGCATAAATTGGTGATATATAGTTATTTAGAAAACTGTATTTTTTAGAAAATTAAGTAAAAATTGTATATTAAGTAAGAATGATTAATGAGTAAAAATGTTAATTCTGTTAGTGTAAGTCAAGTAAAAAATTGGGAATGTCCTTCATAACTTGGTAATAATTTAATTTAAATAATAAAATTCTCTAAAAAAACTATCAACATTTTCAGAGTAAGGACTGGCATTTAGGGGAGAAAAAATAAAGTAGGGGATTAGTTCTTGTTTTTTTAATCATTCTACAGAGTTATTTTTTCCTTCCCACTTTATATTTTTTTTTAAGAATGTTAGTGGGGGAATTGTAAACTAAATAAAATGTGAGGTTAGAGAGGAGAAGAATCGGTAAAAGGCCTTAAAAAAGACAGACAAAAAAAAAAAATTAACTTCCTTATCTTTCAAGTACACATGAATTGTAACTTTTGATCACTTATATCAGTAAATTTAAGTATTTAATTGAATTTGATCACATCATACATGATCCTGCAGATCTTTCAAAGATGATTCAGGTAAATTTGTATCTCTTTTAGAGCAAAAATCTTATTATAACATAAAATAATTTTTTCTCTTTTGTTTATTTCTAAAAATAGGTCTTATGATTTCTTTTATCTTGAATTATTTTATGTTTTTAATTTGCAATAAAGATGTATCCTGAAATTAAATGTTGTAGTTTGAATAAACTTTTATGGTAGTGCAATGAACAAGCTTCTATAAAAAAAATATTATGTCAACTAGTCATTCTTGGATGACTAGGTTAAATATTATCAAGAAAATGACATTTTGGTATTAGTAGATCTGTAATATCATTTATATAAGATGATGAGTTAATGATAGAAGCTTTGAATTACATTTCATAAAAGAAGAGCAAGTTCTAAAAAATAAGTTATAGGGGGTTAAAAATAATTTTTAATTTTTCAAAAAGGGAATTTTTTTATACTCTTCATATAGAACTCATATGAATTCAATTCTCTAAATTGATTCTCACTTTAGCACTTATTCTACAATTAGCACTATACTACAATTGCTGCAACTGAATGATGTTTCAAGTTGGCGTATAATAACATATATCGATTAAGTCTAAAATCACATGTTATATTTTATTAGTCTTGTATTAAAATTTTATGTTAACACTGATTTAACAATTCGATGTTATTGCGGTTTTGGAGTTCCACTTTGAAATCAGTATAACTGGTTAGGAGATAAAAGGGAATTTGGGGAGATTCAATATTTGTTTGTCAGTGCTTCTGTATAATTATTAAATTGAGAATTTCTATAGAATTTCATATTTTTTCTACTTATTAAAGGACTTTAATTGATAATTGATAAGCTATTTTAATTTGCATTATTTTATTATTCAGAATTCTTGCATAAAATATCTTATAGAATATAATCTATCTAATAGAAATAACTTATCTTGTAGAAAATCCTTACGAATACTGAATTTTTATAAATTCTTCTGAAGAAAAATTAGTTTAGATATGTGCATAATGTTTAACTATCTTAATTTAGTTTGCTAAATTACTATTTTAATACCAGTAGCAATCTCCCACTGATAATTAATTCATCTTGTTCTGTCATTCAGCATATTTTAAGGCAATCTCAATTCTATGATGACCTGCTCGCCAGGTCAATTTTTGACTTATACAGCAAGAGTGGCTAGTTTTTTAATTGATGAAACAAACTTATTAAAATTTACAATTGATTAACTTTTAAAGTATCAGGGAAAGAGAGGGGCTTTAAATATAAATTATCTTTATTTGCCTTTCCTTTTTGAAAAATTCACAAGTAATTATCTTCCCATTACCAACATTTTCCTCCACATATTGAAATTTAATATATTAATATATATATATATATATATATATTATTGCTTATTGTGTACTTCACTTTGAAGTTGTGTAAAAACTAAACAAATATACCTAATTATTTAGCATCAAATGAATTATGTTGCAATGAAATACGCTTAATCACATATGAAAAAGGAGATGATTTTTTTTTTTGAAATATATGAAATAATTTTTGTGTTGAAGACAATAAAATGAAAGGTCAAATAAGCAAAAATGAACATAATTCATGTTAGAAAATAACCATTAAAAACATTTTTGTTTAATTTGACAGTTAGGATGGCTGAGATTCTCCATTCCCATTACTTTTTTTTTTTTTTTTATGATTCAAAAAGCAAGTTCCACATTCAAAATTTTAAAATATACATATAATTAATCTAATGTGATTTCACAATATTAGATGGACAATATATCGATTTAAAAACTTTCGACATCTAATCCGAGTCACGAGTAAAAAATTAGGATGTCATAATACATGGATTATTTCTAGTAGAGGCCAAGTTTCCTATGTAATGGCTCTCCAAATTGTCTACTATGCTGACCAACTTCTTGATTTTGATATTTTCAGTCAGTGAAAAATCTGTCAAGCCAAGGAACTTTAATTAGTGTTGAAAAGACATTCTACTGGCACACTGCTATGGTATTATGCTGTTGGGAAAATTCCTGCTATGCGAGGTAACAAATATGGCTGAAGTGTATCGCAAGTAAAAAAAAAACTAGGCTGTCATGTTGCTGTAGATTATTAGGAGATTCAGTTTCATTCTGGGGGAGGGGGTTTGCCCCATTTTCAGATTTTTCATGTGTCGAACTCGAAAGCTTCATGCCAAGTGTAGGACTGATGCTCTGACCAAGCAGTGAGAAATAATTGCTATGTATAATTATATCCTATAAAATAATTTCTATAAGAAATCTACGCCATTTACATTATGACAGCAGTTCGTCAGATTTCATCACTCCAAAAATTTAAGGATTCATCATTATTTTCACCATAAAGGGTACTCGTTTTCCCTTATTGAGCAGGGTACTAAATCTTGCGTAAGCTAAGAGTTATCCCTTGGGAGATAATTGGGCAAAGGACAGGAGAGCAATGCCTGGAAACTTGGGAAACAGCTTCATACTAAATTCATTTTTTTATGCGCGCGAAATAAGTTGGAACACCCCAGAGGCTCAAATCAAGAGATATAAGCCTGAGTCTTCCCCACTCGTGAAAAGCCCTCCCAGAGGAAGTCTGAGTTCAGTCCCAGTTAGAGTCTTGCTGGAGTTTTGAAAAAAAGCAAGGAAAAGAGCAGCAAGAGGTTTAGCTATTTTCAATGAAATCACTCTTTCAGCTCCATCTCCCTGACACTGAAATCATGGTTTAAGCTAGTACCTTTTCTTCATCGGTTTTGCAGGAGATTTTTGAATATAGTATGAAGTACATACTTTTGAAGGCTTTTGCTTATAATGAACGCCAATTCCCCACATAGAGATAAAAAGAATATCATGGGCCAACCAGGAGGTCACTCTGTCAAATCAGCACCAAAGAATGAGTTTAAATCAAGATATACATCAAAATCTTCCAGATTCAATTTATTTTCTTTTTGAGGATTTTTCCATCGGCCGTCTCTTTAATTATAAAATTAACAAAGACGCGCTAAATATTATTCCAGTATCAAGTGACTTGCAGCCCGGCCAAGTCGTTTCCCAGATTCGCACATAACTCAATATTACACTGAAAACTCTGGATGTTCCATAGGTTATCATTAAAAGTTCCGAAATATCTTTTTATATCTGTAAAGAAAAATGTCATTTATTTTCATTCAATATTTTGGTCTCTCAAAATTCCCAGCTGAAGAACACTCTCAGAAAATTTTAACATGAACCTATTAAGATGAAAGGCTTTATTAAAATATCTCATTCATAGATTTTTAAATCAACTCTTGAGAATCATATTTTGTAAGCTTTCCAAAATTATGGACTGGGATTTGTCACATTCATTGGTTTCAATGAAATTCTGCTTGATATTCAAACAAACAAAGCAGATTCTGCTAGGATTTTGCCGTATCAGAATTATTTAGATGTAATTAAGGATTCCATACCATGTTAGCTTCTAAAATTTTTGTATGAAATCTCACTTGTGCCTTCCATTGTTTTGCAAAGTTTTTCATTTACTCTTTTATCATTTGGATAAACCAGTTTGTGTATTTATTACTTTTCTTAACTAAGTCACTATTATTAAATTACCAACTTTATAATCTGTTTTTATTTTTTTTTGTCATGTTCAAAAATAGAATATTTTCATTGTTGATAGCTATTAATTGGTATATTATCAATGAATGTTTGTATAAGGATCTGGTACCACCAATATTCCAATGAGCCAATAGATCAAGCAAGTTTTATGATATCAATTTCCATTTACTCCACTGCTCAATATATGTTCTCTTGCTTTTCAGAAATTTCCACAAGATATTCATTTGTGCATGTTGAGAATCTACTGCCATTTGCGTCACTTTAAATTAATTATATAAAGTATGAAATGATCACGTCTAGATCAACTTCACTTTCTAACAACTGGTTAACATTTCCCAAATTGGGTGATAAGTATTTATAAGTCAAATACAATTCAAAAATCACTTTTTCATGTTTGTTAAGGAGTTCTATTTAAAAGTAAAAGTATCTGTTTATTTTCAAATTTTTACTTGATTGTGGAAATTGATTTTCCAAGCAAATAAACAGCATTCATCAAATCTCCTCAGTCTACAGGAGGTATCGTTTTAATTCTCAATTCATAAAGAGTTGAATAATCAATCAAAATTGGTTTGATCCGATTATTGCTTTATTCATGAGATTGAGCCTTCCTAGCTATTCATTTCATGAACAGAATTTTCCCGAAACTCAGTTTTCCTCATTATTAAAAAATAAAATCAATTTTATGGAAGGTTTAGGTCTGGCAACCCATTAAAACGATTTCAGTTCTCTATAATCCAGTTATATCAAGTTTATATAACTTACTGTGATTGTGGGAAGCGTTAAATGGTATAATTTTGTACCATCAAAGCATTATTGCTTCAATATTAAGGATAATGATTCGAAAAATTAAAGTCCTTTCCACTCACGAGATCTGATCCACAGTAGCCATCATTTCTCTCAGTGGCTCAAACACTCATTTTATTTCCAATCAATTAAACAGTTTTCCATTTCATGCAAGTTTCTGAACTAGCCATAAAAGTCATTTTCTCAGAGGATTCCACTTTATCAGCTACATCATTAGTTGGGTGAAGGGTTTCATTCAAAGTGTTTCGATTTTATGAAAACTTCAATCTCATATAAAAAGTGAATACTTCACATTAAATTGAAAACCGCCTTGCTTAGCCACAGTTTGGCTGGGTTTCCAGGTGTTTGCATCAATCTGCCCTTCAATAAAGTGACAAATCATGCGTCTATATAAAACTTCCTTTCAAAGTATTCAAAACCTTTATTTATCCAAGTCAGAGTCAAGTCGGTTTTTCAGGTGGGAAGAAGTGGAGCGATCTTGAGTTCTTTAGCTAGTTTCTGAGCAGTCCTCTCATGCACTGCGTGTGGCGACCTCCTTCATCCAAGCGTGATAAAGCTGCGTCAACTTCATTTGTGGTGGTAGTTATTTGCCACGTAATCACATAAAAATTGTTGTCGAAATGTTAAGTTGCACCAAAGAAGGAGAGAAAAGAAGAATAATTATAATATCTATAATTTTCCTAAAGAATCGTTTCGGTTTGCCCATGAATTCCCTTGAAAACAACTCTATACACCTTAAAAGTAAATCATCAATGGCACAGATTTATAAGGAGAAAATAATAAAGATAAGGATACGCTAGATTCAATTTCAAGAATTTGGAGTATAAAGGTGTGAAAATCTTCTCCATTAGTTTTACATGTCTGATTTTATTTTTCGATAAGAGCCTCATTCCAGTCTCTAAGAAGAACTCATGTTTAATTGCATATCTTATTTTTTTTTTATCCCTGTCTCACTACTAGTTATATATATGTAAATGTGAGTGAGAAAAAACACATTTATATTTCAAATTGAATAACCTGCAAATTTCCATTACTTGTCCTATAGTGCACACTGAAGCTGAGAGAAGAAAAGGTTAATCTGATTAATAATTTTTGTTTTAAGCTGTGCAAAGAATCAAGAAAAGAGAAGCTGCTTCTTCCTCCAGATCCCAAAGTTCAAAAGGAAGCTAAATAAAAATTAAAGATTCTGTGTTCTCGCTTGCTTAAAAGAGATAATAGTTTTCAGTCGAGATCCAAACTTTCTGAAGGATGAACTTTTACATCGGAAGAAACAAAAAAGAGTCAGACAGAGGGGTCCTGTAGAACAATTTAATGAATAAGTAAAGCGAATAAATGCTTAAGGTATCAGGAACTGGGAAGAAAGAAAAAGCACTGCTAAGAAAAGAAGCGAAAAATAAAAAGCTGAGCAAGAAATTCCATTACTTCAGACACATTGAGAGAAAAAATTGAAGAAAAGTTTAAAGATTCTAAACAATTTCAGAAGTAAAAGTTTGGAGCATAAATCTCAAGAGACCTCCTCCTCCACCTATGAGTTTTCATGAACTATTAAAAGTTTACAAGAGAAAAGCAGCATGAACCCATTCATATACCAGTTAAAGCAAAGACTGAAGAAAAGATTATTTACTAAAAGAGCGTAAAATCTTTGAAGAGAAGAACAAGAAAAAGAGCAAGAGAAGAATACAAGGCGTGCAAAACTAGATGAACTACCTAAGAATTCTAAATCTCTAAAACCATCAAAACATTCCTCTAACAATGAAAAAAGCTTGACTGTTGAAAAAATATCCACTACTAAGAAGCCATACTATAATCCATGTTGAGAAAGGTAGCAAAGATGAATCCAAGTTAAAATTTAAAGAAAAGTTCTGGCAGTGTGGAAAAAGTGGGATTATTCCAAAAATTGAAAAGAAAATATTCAAAAGTTGAAAAAAGTGCTATTCAAAAACTGAAAAAAATGAAAGTCACCAAGCCCAGCTATGCATCATCTAATCATAAATCACTAACACTTCAGACCAGAGGCGCAGAGACATTCTCAACACACTCAAGTGTGGAAAATCACAAACTGAAAAACATCTTAAAATCTGATAAGAGAAATTGTCTAAAAGTAGTAAATCTGGGGAAAAGCTCCATACTTCTAAGTAACCTAACAAACCATGGAACAGGAAAAAAAGTTCTCAAAAAGCTATTCCAACGACCAAAAGCATCCAGTGAAGCAAAATGTAAAAACTGTAGTTAATGGTATTTAAAAGCCTCTTCGAAAAAGAATGGAATCAAAATTGCGCCGGATTACTGCCACACCTCCAACCTAAGGGTATTAAGCAGTAGTGATACTCTTACATGCAAAACTTGAACAATGTTTAAGAGAAAGACTTGAAAAGGAGGAAAATGCTAACAGAAAAAAATGGCTGTGAATTGGCTAGCATAAAATCTGCTGTTTCTGAACCTGGCTCCTGCATTAAAGCCTACTATAAATAAAGTTCCAGAAAGACTAAACATGTCAATGGTACTCATTCTACAATGAATGGTAGGACAGTGACATCTGAATTACCATCTCATCAAACTGTTTAAATACAATCTACCAAAAAAGAATGGTGAAAGAACTTTGGTGATACATCTCGTCCCAAGTGAAAGAATTGGGCCATCAAAACCTCTTACACTCACTCTAAGCCATTTCATCCAAATCCATATTTGGATCCACCAAGGAAGATTAAGAACCCGTAATACATGC
>BPLR01007445.1:0-57296 GCA_021605095.1 Caerostris extrusa
TTTTATTCACTGTGTTATATTTTGGTTTCTATAAATCAGTACATAAATTGAATTAAAATTAATTAAAATTTTATTTTATTTAACGGTATATTCCAACTAATGTTTACATTTTTGCATTTTATTAATGTAAATAGGACATGTATAAGAAATTTTATTAAAATGTTAATTAGGCTCAATATATTGAAACTTCTGAAAATATGAGAAACAGGTATTTATTTATTAAGGATTGTTTAATAAGTTTCTGCTTTATTTGCATATTTTTTAATTCATTTAATTATACCATAAAACCTGGATGTGATCTGAATAAGCTGTTGAGAATAAGAATGGGTATACAATGAACGGATCACCAAAAAGAACGGTGAAAGAGAACGAATTTATCCGCCCCTAAAAACTCCTCAAAGCAGCGCAATAAAAAATAGCCCTGTTAAATCGCCTTTTATTTACTACTTGATTTACTTGCTTCTTCACATTATTATGTCTAGAAAGAATTGTGCAATGCGATTTCCTCTTATATCGGAGGCACAAAAACAAAATCTTCAGCCACCAAGAGCATCCTACAGCGGGAGCTAATGTTTTGATCGAACACACCCCTCGCTATCTTTCTCTTCTTCTGGGGTGGATCTTCAGTAACGCCGAGGACTCCCATTGATATATATACACGTCAGATTACGATAAACAAATAGAAGGGCTGTAATAATACCCTGGAGCAGAATTCCGGGGTGCACTTCGTGTCAAGTGCCTCTTTGTGCGGAGGTGATATAGTAGGCAGAAGGCTTTTCCCACCCCTTTATGCCGGAGATCTTCAGTTCTTTTTGTTGTTGACCGTTGGCATCAAGAAAGGAAGAATCATATGTTCGTGATCCGGCCCAGATTAATTCACGTTATCATCAGGCTTTATGGGATTCAGAAAACAAATTAAAAGCAGCTAAATACGGAATCAGTCGTCATCAGAGATTTGTGTTGTAATAAAAGCTGCAATGTATTTAGATTGATTCCTTTATAAAAGAATGAACATCGTCCTGGACTACATAAGCTTTGTTAGCGGTCCGCCACGATACTTAAAGATATAATTTTTTATTTGTATTTTGAAAGATTTAACAGATTCTGATGAAGGATAAATACATTTCTTAGCTTTAGTTTAATAAATAAAAGCAAACATTTTAATAAAAGAAAAATATTTCATTGACTATTTTATGCTTTATTGTAGATTAGAATACGATACTGTTTGCCAATAATGTATTTTAAATTCAATTTCTTCATCTAAATTAAATCGATATTTATTGCCTAAAATATGTTCCATTTCAAAATTGAGACAAACAAAATATGTGGTTATTGTTAAACAATGCTTTAAAATGCACACCCCCTGTTTGAATCCAACATACACTTAACTACAAATATTCTTAGGCATGGATATAAAGAAATGGGTCAATGAAACCCATTTGACTGGCCAATTGTTACAATTAAAGAATACAAAAATCTAATTAGATAATTAATCAGTTTTTGCTCTTGTTGGCAACTAAGTACAAAAACACTTTTTAAATTCATGTAATATAGCATATTTTTTGTTAATTTCCATCTTTTTCAAGAATTTGATAATAGTTTTCCTTGCCGCACTGACAGCCTAGTGACAACCTGCGCAAATAGCATGAGGGGTTCACTAGCAGCATTGTTGTAGTCACTGCTTTCAGAATCGAGGAAGCTATGTGGTGATTGAGACAATGCGTTTAAATTATCGCGCATCGTCTGGATGATGGAGTTTTTTTTGTCTCCTATACAACTTGCAAATGTGGGACAGTTAAGCCTAAAAGTCCTTTACTAAACTCTAGATTTTTCGAGATATACATAAGTGAAACATGAATTCTTCTGACATTAAACTCAAAAACTGTAATCCACAATGCTTCAATGTAGACATAATTCTGTTTGAACACTTCTGAGGACAACGGATATCCTTTATTGAAACGAAACTCTATTCAAATAAAACTTTCCGAATAATATTTGTTTCTGAGTAAATCATCGGTAATTAATATTGGCGATTAAACAATTTGTATCCATTACTTTTTTTTAAAAAAAAAAAATTCTGATTTATTGAATCGATTTTAGTACAGGAAAACTATTTTAAGCAATACACACACACACACACACACACACATACACACATATATATATATATATATATATGAATAAAACAATGAAACATTTAATTCATAAATTTTCTTAATCAATTTCTTTACTTTTTTTTTTTTTGTTTGAGGCATTTTGATTTTTCACAAAAAGTATGAATTTTCCTAATCACATTTGAACCTCACTATTACGAGGCCATTCTGAGAACACTGTTATAAGTGCTTTATAAGAGAGCCACGTTATTTCGATGGAAATGTGAGGAAAAACAGTTATTGACACTATTACTAAATTAATAGGGTAACGCGATATGAATACCGTTGAAAAATGAGAAATCATAAAGTAAAGTGTAGAAAAAGAAAAACAAATATTATTGAAATATTATTGAATGTATATTTTCAATGTATTTTGTAACTGAATTTCATTTTAAGTCGTTAAAATTTATTATTATGTTTATTTAATCGGTTGAATTTATTACTGAACACATGCATGGTGTTAAAAAGGAAAAAGAAATTTTTTTTAACAAAATAGGATTAATTTTAATTTTTCTGGAAAGCATTAGTTTCTTTGTAGTCAGTTGTTTTATAATATGCACATGTATATATTATATATTGTATAAATGCTGAAACAATTTTTATATTTTTTATAGTAATTGCATTTCTGTTTTCCCTTTATTGCTCTTCCTTATTTTTTTTTCCTGGAGCGGAAAAGTAATGAACTTTTCCTCTAACGACCCTTCAGTTATTCTCGGATAATAAGATATGAGTCCAACAGAAATTAGTCCCTGCCTACCGATTCATCGTGTCCATTTACGGCACACACAAGTATCATTTTTCCTATTTAGCATTATGTATCATGATTTTTTACCAAATCCCTTCTCTGAGAAGGCTACAGCTTCAGCGAATTAACTTTCTGCCTATGGATTTATTGTGCTATCCTCGACATAGACACAGATGTATTCCGTTAGATATCATTTTTGAACCATCACTCTTCCTTAATAGATCAATTTCGACTACTCTAGTTGGAAACCCAAATATGTTTCGAACCAGGTTGTTTAAACCCGAATTCATTAAGGTACAGAGACTTTACAATGCTCTGATTTTCAGGATTCCATGCAACTAAAATTTCCATGTACCAAGCACAAAATGAATTCTCCAACTTCACGAACTTTAACTGTGGTTTCTTATTCGGAAGAAAAAGGTTTTCTATACACCATCATTGGATAGAAGCTATTACACTTGTACTGATACTATCTGTAGTAATTTTATAGTTCGTTCTTTGCGGGTAGCTAGATTTACACCCTGATATGTCTCATTAATTATTTATCAAGTAGGTATCGTTACCCTCCAAAAACAGAACTCAGAGGTCAAGGATAGCTGCTTCTATTATTTTCTGCAATGCATTTGAAAGGAGTCCGTTGATGGTAATCCATCTTCCAGGAGGAATCCATCTTCTAGGAAAAGGAACTATCTTTACCATGGTAATATCTTCCACAGTGTTTGTTCTTTTCTGGCCAATCTGTTCTTTTTTATTATCTTCATCATCCGTGACAGTGAGGATAGGTTCCGCCCTTTTTGGGATTTTTCTTTTTGTACATTATTTCTACAGGTTACAGGTTATAGGTTTCACCATTACAGGGTTAGAAAATTCCAATCTAGGTGGCTGCTTATGAAGTCAATTACTTCAGTGATATATTTCTTTTATATTTGAAGAGTAGACGAGTTTCCAAATCAATTTATTGTGACACATTTCTTTTCATTTTTAATATAAAATTATCTACATATTGAAAATCATGCGAATAAGCTCTTTTTGTCTGTCTCTTGCATTATGCATGCTATACCAAGAAAGTTGGGGTTTTGGGCCATGTGTGAAATTCAAAAATCACTTCCAAACCGTAGCATTTCATTTCTATTACGGAAAATTGCAATGTAACAATTGAAACTAAAATGACTTACAGACGAATTTGAGGAAAAGAATGCTAATCCTTCAGATATTATCTTTGGTGGCTTTGTTCAAAATTGCCGGGGAAAGAATTTTCTCAAATCATTTAGAAAACTGGGACGTTGCACCATTTATGGCCTCAACTTATTTTCTGGGTTCTTGCAACAATACCACGTATTGTATGGATAATCTGTTCGGTCTATTTATTGGATGGTTTGAAACTAACTGGATTGAAATAAGAAAAAAAAAGCCTAAACTATTTCAAAACTTGGTAACTGGTTCCAAAAATGTCACCAAAAGTATTTCAAAAAAATTTTTGCAAACAAATTGAGATTAATAAATTCAATTATTTTTATTAAAAATAAATCTTTATTAAAATTAATTTTTTTTGTTCTCTAAAATATACAATATCAATGCAAATACATTATTCTTTGTTTTTTCCAGTTCCTAAATTTCTCTGTATCGAAGAACAACATTGTTCATGATTCGGCAAATTGTAAGGCTACGTTTCATAACGAGATCAACTTTCATTTGTTCCAATTAATAATGATAATTTTTTAGATACGTTTTCTCACTGATGATTCATCCTTTGAGTTTTCAATACTAGTTTTACGCACTTCTTCATGAAGTTTGCGATAAGCGAGCTTTTATCTAAAAAAAGAATCATCTGCAATTCATGATGACTGAATCATTATCACGTTTTGTTTCCGCCCTCATTCTTTGTTATTTTTAATGGGTTTGAAATTGGATTGCCACCAATTAATTTTACTGCAGATGTAATAAGAGATCACAGACGTCAGCTTAACGTTCAAGTTCACAATCTCCCGGTGCCTTACTCTTCAAACCAATACTCTAAAACTGATAACATCTGCACGTTCTTTGCACGTAGGTGGACATACGCTCTAGTAGTGAAAGAATTACTCATTATAGAACTCTCCCATAAAAACAAATGGCCCTTCTCCTCTGAGTCTAAGGACAGATGCTTCTATTATTGACTTCTTTTCTTCAATACATTTGTAAGGAACCCATTTCAAATGCATGGGAGATTTCATTGCTTACACATTAAGAAGACGTTGAATTAAAGGACCACTGAAATATAATGGTGAGTTTAATTTCCCTCCAAGTCTGGGTACATACATACACAATGGTGTACTCCCGAAATGCCGTATTGACCAACTTCAAATGTTTGACTATAAAAACCGGATTATAGTGAATCTGTATTGTGAAACAAGGCTATGTGACATATTGCTGCATTTGAGAACTCATCGGTTTTTCGAGGGCATAAAACCGTGTGGCAGTACAAAAATAGTCGAACCTTATCAAACGAATATATATTTCATTTCATTGTATAAAAAATGAATAATTTAATATAATAAAAAAATCCAATAGTTGTTATGAGTTTTTGTATTATTTAATTTTTTTGTATTATTATATTTATATGAGTTTTTGTATTTGTTTCATGTTCTGTTGCAAACAAGGACAAATGTGATGAGAAATGTTTTCCTCTATTTATCGGTTATATTATTATCAAGCATTTGTGTCTCAAATGTCTATTTACAAGTAGGTACTAATCTCAACATTATTGCGAATCATTTAATGTATTTTTTCTGAACAACCGCACTTATTTTATTGAGTGCAATTTTAAATTGTGACATGTTTTGCGCAATAAATGTCAAGGAGACAGGAACAAAAATTTATGAAGATAATTATTCTAGCATTCCAGGATGCAAGCTATTGATAGAAGATCTGTTCTAGATAGAGTAGCTCTTAAGCTGTTTTGGTTCGCGTCCACTTTCAAAATATCCACGTACAAAATATTAAAAAAAAAAAAAAAAAAAAATCATTGTTTGTGAGTTTTGTCTTTTATTATATAAATGTAGAAAACTAAATTTGAAAAAATGTTTCAATAATCATAAGAATTCAAAATTCAAGAAAACCGATTTAAATACTTACAAATATTGTGAAAACAAAATTAACTATTAGTCAAAAAAAAAAAAAAAATTCGCTCTTATTTTCAAAATGAGAGAGAAAAAAAGGCAACTGGCAATTTTTCAAATATTTTCCAGATCACTCCAAAATCTTTTCGTAACCCACAGTGAGACACAAGTGCTCGATTTACGAACCTCTGTTAAAATCTGTAACAAAATGGAAACTACTAATAAAAAGATTTTTGACATTTAATTGTTTTCTTCTTAATTTTTATTAAATTTATTTATTTATTAATATTTTTTGTGAAATTTATGATTATTAAATTTTTTTATTAAATTTATGATTATTATTATTTTTTAATTAAATTTATCATTTTGATTATTTTTTATTAAATGCTTTTTTTGAATTAAATACTTTGAATATTTAAATTTTTTTTTTATTACATTAAAACTTTAAAGCCCCTTGACTTAAAAATTGACTATTTTTTTTAAAAAGGGAATAGTCAACTTTAATTTCGAAAAATAAATAATTTGTCCGCAATAAATAATTTATAAAATTGACTAGATAGGCAACGGTTTTTGCATGCCTGATAGACAGAAACAATTTTTAAAAAAAAATTATTCAAATATCGCTCCCATTCTTTTTTAGAACAGAGATGCCAGTGGAAAGGAAATGTCAAATGTCACTGTCAAGGAAATAATTTGAGATTAAAAAAATGTTTTCTAGCAAATATTTCTTTTATAACAGACATATCATTCCAAAATGCAGTGATCAGAATCCGAACTTCCTATTTACCATCTAAAATAGACTATGAAATCTTATTTCCATGACGAGATTTCTGTTCGCAAATCACGGCAACAGAAAAAAAAAGCTACCTTCTTTGCCATATCTTCTCGAGGCACTTTGTTGAGATTTATGGGAGGAGAGAAGGGGTGGATGATGTGGTAGTTATCGGAAACAGTCTATTTCCTCCAAGACTATGGGCTCCTCGTTAAAGGCTGACAGCATCCCCAATACATCGCTCCTCCTTATTGCTTTATTGACAGCGGCAGAGTGGAAGCAATTGTTTTGAATGGGAGGGCTCTTTTCTTCGACTTACACCTTCAATTATCTCTGCCTTTTGTTTTGCCTAAACGCCGTTTAGGGCACGATCGTATCCCATTGCTATTTGAAAAATGAGTTCGGTATTCTACAATCGATCCTTTTTGAGGAATTCGGCTGAAATATAAATAGTTGTACATTTTATAAGTGTCAAATGATTTTTTTTTCCAAATGCCGACACTCTGTCCAAAGTCATTCTATACTGAAATGGTCGGTATATAGCAAATTCAGCATTATCTAGAATGAACAACAGGGGTTGGGGCTTGTAAACTTCCCTTTCTAATTGTGTCACTATAACATTGAATGATTAAACTAATAAGTGATGTCAAGAAGATCACATCATTCTACACCTCTCCAGCCCAACGAAAGTATCTTCTCTTTAATGTTTTTCTTATCTCCATGAGTGAAGTAGACACGTAACCTTTTCGTCTTTGCATGGGTTATTGGGTCTTGAACACAGAGTCTTTTTGGTAAAAAAGTTGTCTAACGTTAAAAATGAACATTATAGGCAAACATACAAATAGGATACAATTATATGATCACAAATATGAAAAAATAAAGAATATTCCGATACTTTAAAATCAATAAAATTGTGGGAGATTTCATTGGAGGTTCTTAACTGAATAATAAATGATTTTAAGCATTATATGTTTTCATATGTCGAATGTCATATTCGAAGCATATATCATTTTCGAATGACGGACACATTAACGTAATTCATTCGACACTATAATGACAGGAATGGAACCGATCTAATGGGACTGGTACACTGACACTACATTGGATAGTCAGACATTCGAGAAAACATTCTCCTCTGGCCAGTTTATAGATTTACTATGCCCATCTCCAACTTAGACGCAGAATCTGTCATTTTGTTAGAGATTCTTGAGTTTCGACCCAAGAAATATCTGATTAGATTTTTGCCAATTATATACCTGCTATTATGCATACAAACAGATTCACTAATTTCAATTGTTTATTTTTTATTATTTATTTTATGCATAGAGGACATGAAAACGTTTTACAATAACAATATAATTTTTGAATGCCGGAAATTGTAAAAGAAAATATTTGTCATGCCAAAATGCAACAGATTCAGTAGTAATAAAAACACATCATGGGGGAGAGGCTCCAAAACTTCACCCACGTTGTTTCACCGTAAAACGGAATCAAAAAATTCAACGGTAGCAGCTGAGAAGTTCAAAGTTTCTCCTAGTCCAGCGGAAATAGTCCAGGAAAGTCTTCCAGGATACATATTTTGGCAATTCAATGCACGTTCTTCCTCCTTACCTCTGTTCCAATGCAAAGATATTTGATCAACGGATTTATTAAACCAAGCAGTTTTCTGTTAGGCATCACTTTTACCGTTTGGAATCGCGCTCCTTCGTCTTCAGTAAATAAGGTAATAGGGTAACAGAATATGCAAATAAGGTAATAGGGTAACGGAATATGCAAATAAGGTAAATATACTACTTAAATAAAGATACTTTTATAAATATATTTGGACATTTTTATTTTACTAAATTACAATTTCCCTTCAAACTTCTTCAGTTTACTATTTAGTACTTATAATTTTATTGTAATCCTAGAAGCACTTGTTTCCAAGTTTTTATTCACACCGTAAATATGTTCCTTAAAATTTTTTTTTATGTATAAAGAAAAAGAGATTTGCCTAGTTGTTTATATTCCATAAAAACTAGAAAACTTAGTATTCCATTTTTTTCTTTAAATTTGTTAAAATTTTTATACGTATCAAAAAGTGGAGGGGAAATAAAACTTATAAATAATAATTTATTTTAAAAAAAGTTCACTTTTAGTGTACTAATTGCTAGCTTTCATCGGCATGGTAAGGTTTTGTGATTTTGATATAAAAAATAACCTATAATCATTTTCTTGATAATAAAAAATAAATAATAAAAACTAAATTAAATAATAAACGACAAGGTGTATATAACATAAAAAATAAAATTACTTAAAATTATTTTTTTGTTACTACAACTATTACAAATTCCTATTAAAATTCTTTTTGGATTTAATAAAGCTGTAATTATGTAAATCAATTGAGCCGTAAAATTAAATGAATCATTTTTTATTATAATAACTAAATCCTATTTTTATTTAAATCAAAAGACTTTAATTCTTATTTCATGTGTATGTATTTTTTCTTTATATCTTTTAAGCCTCTGCAGATTTTTAAACCTGTTTAGATAAATGTGATAATGTTGATATAATCGGGTTAAATGTGGATCACAACGGTGTAGAATCCTTTTAGAAATGTTTGATTTGGGTTAAATAGGCTATTGTGATATTTTAGTATTTTTTAATTATTATGATGAAATTTATGACTCATACCCAAATATAAAATCATGCTTACTTTAACTTAAATTACTATTATTATTAAATTACAAATTACTAATAACTTAAATAACTAATTTTCAACTTATTTTATATTGTTTATTTAATTTTACACAATAATATTATTTATTTATTAATAAAATAATTTTTACTTCATAATAATACTTAACTTCTTTAATAATAAACTAATTACTTAACTTTTTTTGGTTCATATTTAATACTTAATTCTTAATTTACATAACAATATTTCTTCATTACTTCGTTATAATACTAAATAAAAAAATAAATCTTCATAGATTTATTAATAATAATATCAACGTAACATTTGATTTGCTTGTCACTCTACGGTCATATTGTGCAAACTTTGTGCTAATTAGATCGGGATATAAAGTTTAACGTGGATTCCGAACCACTAATAAACATCCATCCATGGACAGGATTCGAACCTGGAACCTGTGATACCAAAAAGGCATACATAATATTAGCTAATAATACTTAATCTACTTAATAATAAAGTAGTAACTTAAGGTTTTTAATTGATAATTAAAATATAATTTTTAATTTACTTAATAATAATTTTTTTATTTACTATATTAATAAATTAAGTTAATAGTAAAATGTTTTAATTTTTAGTTAAAAATCTTTTGCTTAATTATACAGTCCATAATTTTTTATTATATTAGCTTGGTTTTTTTTTTTTATTAAATAACTTAGTAAACATAATTTGCTTACTTAAAATAATTTTACTTCATAAATTATTAATGAGAGATATAAATTCCCTCTAATGCTTAAAAGTCAATTTTTTAATCATACGGAAGTGGGAACTGCCGCATTAAAGAGGCAGGATCAAAAACAAATTATTGAAGTCAAGATAAATAAAATTCTTGTTTGACAATTTAATCCCCCTTCAAGTTGTTTGCGCAAGTCAATTATCTGTCAAGAAACCAATTAGTCCGTTTCAAAATTACATTTCTGTTTTTTGAAAGCTTTTTTTTTTTTTATCATTGCAGTCCGATATCTTCAAGTTGAAAATTAATCATTAAAATAAAACAAACATTTTTATTTTCTTAGATTGTTTATATATCGAGGAATTAGTAATTTAAACCAGAAATAAAGTTTGACGTTTACTTTTTCTTACGAAAATTAATAATTAAATTCGAATCGAATGTCGAATAAATATTTATCCAAGGGCGAAATTAAATTTATTTTTCTACCAATATACTTGACGTAATTTTTAACTTATTTATCATTTGGAATTCCTCAAATAAAGGGATAATTGTATCATTTAAATAAAAACCCAGAATTTATTTCCATTTAGATAAGAGCTGAATATTATTTGTTTGAATTATTTTTTGAAATTATGAACAAGGAACTTACGAAATTAATCGTATATTTAAAAATTACGTTCTAATTTTTTTTGTTGTTGAATATCGGATTCCCAATTATTCAAGTACCTTTAATTCAAATGTGAACTCATTGCGATGAGTGTTTCTTTTTTTTATAGCATTTTGAAAGTGGAACTTCAATTATAATCACCCTGTATCTGTAGGTAGAATGCATTTCGGGTTGGCGTAAAAAAAAAAATATAGAAAATTGTTTTCAACCCTAAAATTTAGATTTGTTCATTTAAATTTAAAAAAATAATAATAATAATGATTAAATTTGTGTTAATACACAATGAATAACTTATTGTAGGCCAACTGTAAAGCATCCTGGACAATGCTGAATCTGCTACATAATTGCTGCTAAAGTGGCGTTCTTTTGATTCTAGAATAATCTAAACGAAGGTTGTTGAAAGGTTAACGTGGGCTCATATCGAGGGAGAGGATGGTCTGAATATTTTATTGTTGCGTTTAAGATGTATGCGGGGAGAGTACGAATATTATATTTTAAGAAAGTTTGTCCCAAATTGTGCTGCGATAACATTGGTGAAGTGTAAGTCCTCCCACTTATTACATCCTGGATAAAGCTGAAGTTGCTGCATCTGTTCTGTTCTAGAGGTGTATGACTTGAATCAATTCTAAATTAGCTTATTCATTTTCTTCCATAGTCTAATATAGATTTTTTCTTAAAAATTTCAAATTGCAAGAGATGTTATTGGGGAAAACATAATTAACCCTTCTCTGTCTAATATCGTTAATAACACAATTCTTCTTGCATTCAGAATTTTAAAATACGTTCCATTTCTTGAAAAGGGGCAGTATCAACCCTCCCACTTGTTAAAGTCAAAACAGGTTGTCCAATTTTAAGGCCCTTTGCAAAATATTGGTAGACAAAAAGAGAGGAATAATGATACTAATAGTAATAATAATAATGATAATAATAATAATAATAATAATAGTAATAATTATAATATGAAAACTTATTTGGGTCAAATGAATCTACAGTTCATAAGCACTAACTGATATATCCTCCATATTAAAGAGAGTTTCAAAATTTTTGGTCTTTGCTCATTGGTAGTATTGTGTTTCTGATACCAATATCTGCCGTTGTGTAAAAGTACAAACATAACTTTTTTGTTTGTATGCTCATATCATCAACACTGAAATATCGATTAAAATAGTGTGCCTATCGATTCCTGTCGCTCATCGGAAAGAAACCAGCATTCATCCATTATGCATGTAAATACACGAGGGCAGTCATTGACGGACTTCTGTGGTGGTAACATATTCATGAGAGTGGCAGCGGAATTTCACGGGTAAAATAAAGGAGGGATGCGGAAATGGATGTTTGTATGGGTGCTATCTCACGAGCAATGGGCCGGAAATGCCCGCACGGTTTCCAATGCTCTCAATGAAGTTGTGGCGCCGCCCCAAAATAGCTTCAATGATTTTTCGACGCAGATGTTTCGTGTTGTGTGTATTCACCATTTTTTGAATAATTTCGAAGTTACGAAAGTGGCTTCTCGTTCCCAAAGAATCTTTTTCCGATGGTCCCCTTTTCTGTTTGGTGACTCATTTTATCCGATGAGTTGTTGAGGAGTTTTTCTTGCTGTATATATAAATTTAAGGGTTTTGTTCTTGAACAGGCGGATCTTGAGTCTGCTTGTGAAGGTTTTACTTGTATCCTTCAACGAATGGTGAATTGAAAGCATTGCCTTTCAGAAGGACATTTTACTTGTATATGATCTGCATTCGCGTGTAATATGAGAGAAAAATCGGAAAACTCTTACCAGACAACATGACTATCGCAGTACATGCGCTGACACCATCTCCAAACAATCTCCTCTATTTTTAAAGTAGTTACTGGAATGGGCTCCACCAGCGGATTCAAACCAAACTCATCCTTCACGCTAACCTCCAATGTTACCATTGCGTTACAAATTGGTCTTTTGAGGATGTTAAATTCCTTTTTTCGTCAAAACTACAGACTGATTTGTGGCCTAATGGTTAAATGTGCCGGAAGGCTGAAGTCGAATATATTGGTTACATTAAATACATTGAAGTCTCTTCTGTCAGAGGCAAGGAGAATTCTATAAATATGTAATCCTCATATATATGAATCTCAATTTGAGACTGATGACGTGGCAATATGTACAACTACAGGTAAAAGGTCTCATATTTAAACTCGATAATGACATCACTAAAAATCACTGTATGTAAAAAAAACCTGTAAAACCACTAATAAAAACCTGTTTTTTTGCAGTCAATGATTTAACGGACAAGAAGGGTACAAAACCTTTCAAGTAGATAGTCAATCAATTCTCGGAACGCAATACTCTTTTCATTCCATGTTGATAAATTGATCATTATATGTATATGTAAGTAAGATACAAAGCTTTTTGATAAAAATGAAAAATAATAGGATGCGCAGCTACCGTATGGAAGAATGCATATTTGAATCTAGTGGCATAGCCCATTGCAATCGTTTTTAAACGAGAAGACACGATGGGAATGTTAACGCCATTTGTTGCATTAACTATTATATGGATAGTCAATGTAAATGACGGGTGTCTTCTGGATTTTCTGCCTTACGATATGCTAGTATGGAGATAGTTCATCCAAAAATGTCCTTTCGGAAAAAAAATACTTTCCGTTCCATTTGTTGAGCTGAGCATTCCATGAGCTGTTAAACTAGCATTGATTTTGTTTTTATTAAAAATATTCATTTATTTGGTATGGTAAATTTTTTATAAAATCAAAAATATTTTTACCTAGAATAATTAGTTTTACTTAAAAATGATATTTTTACATCAAAAACTACTATGGTTATTGCTACTTCTAATAGTTTAAATATATTAAATTTAAATAGTATAGTTAAAACAAATAAAAAGTAATTAAATTTGAAATATTGAAGTAAAACGAAAGAATATCAAGTAGATTAAGCAAAATCAAAAATATTTGTAACATCAAAGTAGAAACAATAGAATAAAATAAATCCGAGTTTTTATCTAATTCTGAGACACTAAATTTATACGTAAATGAAATTTTAAAAGGACATATTTCTTGTATTATTTCATTTATATATCCATACCATTTTTAACTGCCGTACAAAAAAGACGTTTTTATTTTTGCCGATTAAATGTATATATTTTTTTTTCCTTCTTCAAATAACAAAACTGATGAAAAGGAAAAAACTTTAGCTGTCGAATGAGGAAAAAGGAATACGGAAACAATATCGACTATGGCTAGAGGAATTCTTGTTTCAATCAAACAGGGCATGGCGTATATTTCTATTTCAGTAAATGGAAAAAGAAAGCACATTTTGCAAGAAGCAATGTTTTTCTTTCACTTTTTGTTGTGGAAATAAATGTTAACTTCGAAGAAGAAAAAAAAAATACGTTGGTAAAAGTAACACGGATTTTTGGGGACTATACATTTCTTAAAATATATAGATAGTTTGATATTTTTGTTTTTAAATTATTAAAGGTGTTTTGATATAGCATGCATTTTTTATTTATAATATACAATAAAGTAAAATTAGTAAAGTTATGATTGACCCATTAATGGCCAGCAATAATGGGAGCAGCGAGCATGCAGAAAACTCAATCCGAATATTTTTAACGCGTTTGTTGCTGTCAATGTTTAACCGAGTAGAACTGGTTGATGATTTTGACAATGTAAATAAAAGCGTCTCGTATCAATATTTGGAATATTTGATGGTAAATTTCTGCATTTTCTCCCATATGACAGGCCTATGTTGGACAATGTCTACCCTTATGTCATGTCTGTGGGCTCTTCGTGGCATACATGCATTCGTGGCAAATGGAATACAAAAAACTATGAATGTTTAAAAATAAATTGTGGTAGAAGACTCAAGTAATTTAGCAGCTAAGAACGTGTTAGGAAAATTTAGTGTTTATTTCTGGGCATATTTCCTCCCGACGATAAGCACGATATATCTTCAAGTTAGCATGTATTTACATTGGTTGAAAGGAAGGAATGTTACCTAATTTCCACCTTCGGAATTTGAGGAAATTTGGGAGCGTTTGTTCAAAAATTTGGTGACATACTTCGAGTTAAATATATCAGATCACCATGGTTCTCTCTAGGGAACTGGTTCTTTTTTTTCCATTTTAATGATTCTGTTTTCATTTCAAAATGGTGGCTAACATTATTTATGAAAATAAATTATACTGTTTTCCTTTTCTACATAAAATATTATCTGTTGTAAATAAATTCAGCCTTCATATTAAATTAACTCTTCTTTAAACAAAATTGACATATTATTTGATAATGATATAAGTATCAAATATGTATGTGAATCGCTGTTGATGTACTAATGTGGTTGGTTGCTTAAATTAATAGGAAAATGCACAGATTCCTGATAATATGTTGATATTAATTCCAAACACAAAGTAGTCTAATTTCGATAAGAGAATTACAATTTACTAGTACTGCCAATATTAAAAAAACTACTGAAAATTAGAGATAATACTTGAACAGTCTCACTTCAAGCCTGCAACTCATGCTCTGTCCGTTGAGGGCTTGGATGCAGTAAACAAACAGTCTGCAGTGTGAAATTGTGAGCCTGTCTATATTAATAGTTAATTATTAGTAGGAGAATTAACTATGGTCGGTTCAAAACTTCCGATCTGAAATCTTCCGTGTCTATGTCACGGATGGTCATGGCAAAATCTATCAGCTCTGGAGCAGGAGAAGGAAGCGTCTCCTTTAAATACTGTAGAGGCAAACTGAGGGTAAAACTCCATTTCATCGTGCTTCCTGGATAGCACTGAATCTGCTACAACTCTGTCATGTTAGTGATCTAAAGTGAAAGTGCCTATCCTTTGAAAACAGCGTCAAACCATCTATTAGCTTGAATAACTACCTCATCTCAAACGTAATCCTTTTTAATTGTTATCAGTAACCCATGTATATTCATGTCTAATTATTGTATACTTTCAAATCCTCACGAGTTAATTCGTGCAAAAATTAATTTTCAAATATGGACTCAAACGGGCATGCTTTATTGGCTTGCTTTCAAAGGTAAAAGTCGTTTGTCCTGGCAACAGTCCTTACATCGATGTATCAAGTTGTTTGACTGATCGATGTTCGGACACTGAAAGTCATTGGAATCGATGACCAAAAGTGTTTGAAAAATGGCAAATGAGCTGCGTTTTATTTATTAATGATGTCTTTCTTTGTTATTATTAAACATATGCAATAAAGTTAAGATATATAGATTGATAATAGCAGCGATGAATTTTAGTTTGGTTTAGAAATATCTGGCGTGGAATCAGAATCAGATATCCAATTACAAAACAATGTCATTTGAAATTTTCTTTCGAAAGTGAAATGAATTTGAAAAGCAAGACACCATTTCAAGGTTATAAATCTCCCTTTAGTTTAAATTCCATTAATACGTGCATAAAACCCGATCCCTCACTTAGTAGGTACTTGCAAATTGACAAACTTTTCAGCATGCTTTACATCAAATTGAACAAACCTGTTTGGAATAATTTGGTGTGTGGCGCTAAAAATTTATGCTTTCAAGTGTTTGCGTGGCTAAATATGCTATCCGAATTGTCAGATTTAAACGTGATTTTTTTAGTAATAAAAATACTACCCTTATAAAAAAGGGTCCATCAATATTCTAACAATTCATTTTTTCGAATTTAGTAAATAAAATTTATCCTAAATTAAAATATTATTTGAAATTTTATTTTAAAGTGTGAACAAATTGGTCTAATATGTCAAATAACTTAGATCTGGATTCCTTATCTGAAATTAGATCTTTTTGCAAATAATGTTATCTACTGTTTTTGCTGTCATCTATCGTCTATCAAAGATTTATCAGCTTTTATCCTTTAAATAGCTGACAACTTGGTGCAGCAGGACAAACACACTGTTTCTTATGTTCCCCGTTTAAAAGAATATTGGCGGGCTTCATCCATTAACAGTCTCCCCCCTTGCGATCCCTTATTGGCATAAATGGAGAGCTCCCAAGGCTTCACTTGATTGCTGTACACTTAGTTTTTCTTCATATCCTTAACTGAGTTTTCCCATCGTGCTTTTGTTCGCTGTGTAATATCTCTATTCCTCAGATTTTTTTCTCTTACTATACACTTTTTTTCTCCTTTGTGGTCGTTAAGTTTTTTCGTCGATCCCTTTTCTTTCCTTCTTTTTTTTTTTTTTTATCACCAGTCTCCTTTTTTTCTCTCCCATGAACTTTTATGATGATTTAATGTGACACACCCCTTTGGCGAGTGACACGGTTTCAGTTTGTCACAGTTATTTCTGGGAAAATTTTCTTTTTCTTCTGTGTAATCGAGAAAGGTAATGTAGAAGATAGAAAAGCTGCTACCAAACAGAAGAACTTTGATAGTGTGCCTTGCTCAATTGTTGTGCTTTTCTAAATGCAAAAATAATTTAATTAATTAATTAATTTTATTTATATAAGGTATTAGAATGCTATATTCAGATACCTAAACTATTATTTAATACCGAAACTATTTATTGTTAATATTTTACGAAGGGTGAAAGGAACAAGGACTACCGGCAAGGACAGGAAAGTTCCACTGTGCATTTAGTGGGACCGAAATAAATACTTTAATATGAGTACCTTCCATATGGCCAAACACTAAACTCGGATCTCTACTGTAAACAACAGGACATTTGAAGCTAACGATTGGTCAGAAACGTCCAAAATTGTCCAACATGAGAGGCGTTGTGTGCCAGGCCCTACACATGTATAGTGACTCACCAGAAACTCCGGGAGAAGGTTGGTAAATTTTAATGCATCCACCATATAGTCCGGACCTGGCACCAAGCAATTACCATGTTTTTCTTGCATTGCAAGACTTCCTTAGTGATAAGAAATTGGCATCAAGAGAAGATTGTAAAAATTGATTACTAGTTATTCGCCAATAAAGCTCAAGACTTCTACGAGAGAGGCATTTTGAAGCTACCTTTAAAATAGCAACAAATTATAGAACAAAACTGTACATATTTGACGGTGTATATACCGGTGCAAATATATATATATATATGTAAATATATAATTTTTATTAATAGAAGATCGAAAAACTTTTGCTCTGTCATCTTTACAGAAATCTATCAGGTAAGAAAAAATTTATTTTCATGCCTCATTTTAAAGCTATGTGCAGCGATACAGTTTTAGAGATGAGCTTTATTTTATTCCTAGCTACGTTCTTTGCTTAAAATTGATGACTTTCGTATCTGCTTCAATTTGAAGGAATGGATTTTTAACAGTTGTCTCATTTTTTGAATGGGCATACTTAAATTTGATTTCATTGGAAAATATTTTTTCCATCCGTTACAGGTGATAAACATCTGTTATTAGCAGTCTGATGGTAATGGTTGTTGAAAAATGAAATATGCATTTTTTCACGATGTAATTCTTTAACTTGGCCATCAAAATCAGTTCCCCAACGAAACAATTATTGGATATTTTGAAAACGACTGTAATCTGAAAAAAAAAAAGTATATTGCAAAATATGTATCGACAATTTATTACAACGATAAAAATGTAAATGTGTGTGATTTATTATATTTCGAAGAAATAAATTTCTGATGTTTTTTAGTTTAATGAAGCACCTTTTTTAAATATATTGCATACAAATGTGAAATACTGAGGATTCTTCTCGTAGGAGCTTAATTGGGAATATGTAACAGCTGTTAAACGAATCAAAGACAGTGATTTCGTAACTGAAATCCAAAAGTGCATCTGAAAGAAATTCTTGAGGTGAAACCACAAGAGTTTCTTGAGGTTTCACCTTCTGCTGAGGTGCTAAGATCTGGTGAAACCATTACTGGTGACTGCTCTTCCAGTGCTCTGCAATGGATGCATCTGAGCATGCATTGAAAGAAATATTAATGGTATTCATGGATAGATAGACATGTTAAAGTCACTTTCTAACATTACATTATTCTACCGCATGCTTTGAATTAAATAGAAAATTACTTTAGAAAAAAGGCTTCGATTGAATTTTCTACCTCACCCATTCCCATGCTCTAACATTTACTCCTTTTGATTCAATCGATGACTCATAATTCTAAGTAACCTTTCCCTTCTCTTTAAGAAATCAAAAACTGGCTTGCATTCGTAGATAAGTTCTAGTCAGAAGATGAATCATATTTTCGACGAAGAGTTCGTATTTTGCTAGAGAGATCGTAAAATGCAGTGTCTAGCTATGGAAAATTTATAAACTGACGTATTATTACTTTTTTCATAAAATAAATTCCTATTTTAAAAGGAATGAAAAGTTTCATTTGATATTTGCATCGCTCTACATTTTTTCAGGATGGCATTATTCCATTTCTTATACAATTATATACAAGTGTATACAAATATATCGTAAACATATTGTTTCTAGATGAATATTCTAATCCGATTATCATCAGAATGAAACCTTCAATGTAAAACTGGTTATGATTGCAATTGTCATGCAGGAGTTTTAAGCCTATTCAGTTTTAATTGAAATAAGTTTTGAAGTCCATTTGATATGCATTTTTAAGGCCATGTTAATTGATAGTCGTTACTTGTGATAACCACTCGTTTCGATAGATGATAAACGGCTATCTGAACAGCAATTCCATTTTTTTTCAAGAAGTCCAAAATTCCCTTCTCTTCGCTTCAAGCGAGAATTCGTCTTTGCTACATATATTAAACATGTTTACAGAATGCGAGATTCCCTACACAATTCACGAAAATTTCTTAAATGTACTAATACGTTTAAAATATAATGAACTAATACGTTTAAAATATGATGAAATTTTCTAAACACTTTGCAAAACTTTATAACAGTCTGAATATTTATAAAATTCCAAACAGCTCTAATTTTGAAAATAAAAATATTCTGCCCTTAATCTGAAAAGAATATACCTAATCTATTCATTCTAACCTATCTATTTCATAAAATTCTAAATATTTTAAAGTTAGATATATTTTTCTCTATTTAAAAAACTATTTTTTGTAAAGATTCTTTTGAAAAAAAAAAATTTTGTTTAACTGCGAAGTACTTTGCTGAAAAAAAAAAGGGACGAAACTTTTTCTTTCCATATCTTTTGAAGTCTTGCAGTTTAAAGTTCCATCTATTTCTTAACGGTCACGGCATCTTCTTTTCTTACTCGCAGGTCACGAGCGAATGCCGCGAAAATGTAAATATCGTATAGACTCGTCACATTTCCTGACAGTATTCGCAAGTCGTGACGAGATTCGAACCAAGAGCCCGATGCCGCGAAATATAGAAGCAGAAGATAAAAACCATTGAATGGACGAAACCAGAGCGGCCTCAAACATGCGCAGTCAGCTGTTTGAAGTAAAGGACGAAAACAAAAGAAAAGTTATCAGTTCCGTGTATAGAATATAACATGACTGTAAACGACAAAATATCTGAAAACTCAGAAAAGTGTATGAAATATTAATCTATTTTTTCCCACCGAGTTTCACTCAATATACACTCAAGGCCAAAACATTATGACCACCTGTCAATAACGAGTTGACCCACCTTTGGCGCACAACACAGCTCCAACCCGCCTTGGTATGGATGCCACAAGTCCTTGGTAGATGGCGGAGACAGATTGTATCAGATGTTTAAGCAACGATCACGCAAATCCGAGATATTGCGAATTGGTGGTCTTTGAACTCTGAGCTGCCGTCCCAGGACATCCCAAATATGTTCTATCGGATTGAGATCCGGTGAGTTAGGCGGCCCGGATATTAACTGGAATTCAGCATCAAGTTCCTGGAACCACTCCAACAAAATTTTAGCCTTGTGACAAGGGGCGTTGTCCTGTTGGAACATTCCATTTCCAGCTGGAAAACAGAGGCCATGTAAGGGTGCAACTGGTTCGAAAGGATGTTCAGATACCCTGTAGCATTCATGGTCTGCTCTACCACAACCACGGGTCCCAGTGACGCCAAAGAGAACATCCCCCAAAGCATAATACCGCCACCACCGGCCTGTGTATGACCTACTGTACATTGAGGGAGCAACTATTCGCCTGGAAGACGGCGTATCCTGAAGCAGCCATCGGAGTGATGAATGACAAACCGCGATTCATCTGACCAGGCAACACTCTCCCACTGATCCATGGACCAGCCACGATTTTCCCGGGCCCAGCGCAGGCGCGGTTGGCGATGACGCTTGGTCAGCAAAGGGACACGAGTGGAACGTTTACTGCGTAGTCCCATATCCAACAGTGTCCGCTGAACAGTGTGCTCCGATACTATTCTACTTGGCCCTGCATTGTACTGGGCTGTCAGCTGAGCCACTGACTGGCTCCGGTTTTGCTTCACCATGTGAGACAGTCTCCGACGTCCTTTTCTTTTGATAGCGTGTGGACGTCCAACACCATGTCGTCTACTGCTGGTTTCACCTTCATTCAGCCACTTTGCATAAGTACTAACAACTGTAGATGGCGAACAAGCCCAAGAGTCGTGCAGTTTTGGAAATACTTGTTCCGAGCCTTCGAGCCATTACAATCTGCCCTCTATCAAAGTCGCTTAGATCCGCAGCCTTTCCCATCACACACAGAAGTAAGTAAAAGAGTGATTCTTCAGACTCTCCAGCAGCAGTTAAATACCACTTCCACCTGATCACGTGCCTTCCCGTCATCCAGGCGAGTTCATTGCAAAATGTAGGGACGATCATAATTTTTGTCTCTTGAGTGTATGTTTTCTACTAATATTATTGAAATTATCTTCCAGATTCAAAGTTTTATAATAATTTTGATGCAACTGGTTTATTTTGTTAGTCAAACTACATAATTATTATAAGTTTCATAAAAAACAAATTTGGGATATTAACAGTTTCTTTGTTTATGCATCACATTAATTATAAAAAAAATCATTATTGCTAACTTACATGTTTTAATGGAAAACAAAAGTACAAAATACAAATCTTGGTAAAAACACTAAAATGCCATTCAAAATATTTTCTGAAAAACAAAATTCCCAATCGTAATGAAACTGTTATTCTTCTGAATCTGTTTCTAAATTCGATTCACTTTCTACTCTCACAGATTCTGAAACCTCGAGTATTTTTTTAACAATTCCGAACTTCTTTTGGGATCAAATGACATTATTGTGAGGATGTTGCCTCAAGGTTGTTAGAAATGGATCATATGAATGTGAAAGTTGTCTGCATTATATTTCTCTCTAGAAAACGTGTGGTCTTATATATTTTTCGATATTCAAGGGTGTTCAGTGGAGAAAAAAGTTTCTCCTCCAAAACTTGAAAAACTTTTGTTTTTCGAGTTTCTATCAATTTTCCTAATATCTTACATCTCTGTGGGTAGTTGTTATGAGGAACATGTACATTAATGTGCACTATTAGCCATAAAATATTTGTACAGTGTGGAAAGTTTCAACCATAAGGCACGTAAACACGTAGATGACACATTGGGCTACATTGTCAGCAGTGGTAGTTTGTGGACTTGCCTGATTGATCCTCATATCTATCATGCCTTGATTAATTCTGAGAGCATTTCTCTTGTATAATTACTCCGATGTAGAGTCGTTTAATTTCCCGTCTTTTTTCTTTTTCTGTGTACTCTACCGCATTATGAAATTGACCCGATGCTGCTATGTAATTTCGTGTGTGTTCTGAGTATTTTATCCCGACGAAAGTGCTTAAACTTTGTGCTTAAAATTGCTGTATGTATGCAATAATCTAGCTCAATCCCCTACTTTTACATTCAAATTTCTCATAGAAACAGCTCCTTGAATTTTCATGTAACCTCTGAATCAAAATTGTTTTTCGTGTGCTCGGTTCGAGTCTTTATTTCTCAAGCTCTGAAATCTGATCTGCTATCTAAAGCTTTTTCATGTTTTTTTTTTACTGTCAAGATCTTTGATTACCAATACATTTTGCCAACTTTGTTGCTTTTAAAGTTGTTACAATTATTAAACATCAGGAAATGGAAATTTTTATGAAATGGTAATGTTAACGAATGGTGGAGAGATTCATGATTTTCGTGTGTATACTGTTTGCACTTGGCTTTGGATACCACTTTGCAACAACCTCTGGTCTTGATAAATATATGTACAACAAAAAATAAATTGTTTATTTATAAGCCTTTTAAAATCAATTATTTTTAATTATATGTATTTCAAACTTTTAATGCACTCAAATTTTCAATGTAGCGTCCCTTTATGTGAAGTGATTCAATTTCAATAATTTGAAAAGATTCGTTAATATTACGAAAGAGGTTTTTTTTTTTCTTTTCAATATAAAAATGAAATAATTACTAAGATCAACAGTGAACCATAAAATTATGAAAATTTCTAAGTTATTAGGTAATAATCCTGAGGAAAAAATCAAATTGGCTAATCAAATATTTATTTAGCCTTTATCAAATGTTCAAAAATTCAGTGTCATTAGAAAAATAATTTCGCAATAAAATACAAGAAAAAGACGGTTTTCTCCATACTTTCCTTTTTAGAAAAAGAAATGAAATATTTCTATAATCCCAGAAACGTGTTTTATGACTCGTAATAATTTCCTTTTCACCTGAGAGGATTTAAAACTCTGTGACTTTTCGAGGGAGAAATAATTAAGAGCCGCAATAAATCAAATCAAGTTTTCAAAAGACTGTTTGAAATTTTTCAAGGATCAAATGGGCATTTTACACGTTTCAATAAAAAGATTTTGAAGGGAAAAAATAAAGAAAAAGCTGCCTGACCTATTTCAAAGTGAATAAACTTAATAAAAAGGGTCATTTACATAAATCAATAATTAAGGTAATTAATTGAATGGAAGAAAAAAGTTTACTTTATTACTTTGCAGAGCATCATAGTCCATTATGCATTTTCAAACGAGGAGAAACGTAATTAATTTTTAATATGTCATTTCAGCGCTTTTGCATAAAAAAAAATATCCGTGCTATGTTGAAAGCACATTTGAATCGTTTTAAAGTAAGTACCGTGTAATAAATTGTTGCCTTATGTTTTTGATAGTATGATGTTTAAAGATTTACATTGTTTAGATTGCAATTTAAATTTTTCAATTCCTACTATTAGTTCACACTCACCCTATGTATGTCTTGTTCAAATTTTCAATCGTTAATAAAATATTTTTTATTCATCCACTCATGTTCAAATACATTTTTTGAAACTTGTAGTGGATTGCACTTGATGTTAATACAGTTGTTTCAAATATTAATTCATTAATTAAATTTAATTAATTAATTTCAGTTTCTTTAGATTTAAGTCTCATGTATCTACCAATAGATGGCGACAGATGTAAGAGGAAAATTTCAATTTTATTTATAATGAGCTTTCTGCAAAATAGTGAAAAAAAAAGTAGGAATTGACTTTAAAAAATGTGTTGTAACTTGTTTAAATCAAAATATATAAAGATATAGAGAGGAAAGAATATAAAGAGGAATCATTTTATAATATTGTATAATTGTATTGAAATAAGATAATTAAAATAACGAAAAGATGTTAAATAAATATCTAGATAGATAGATAACGAGAAATAAAATTGACCTTACATATTACTTCCTCTGTCTCATAATAATAACGGATTCGATGAATTTAATTTGTCCCATAATCACAGTAGCAAAAGAAAATAAAGATAGAACATAACGTTTATTATCAAATAACTAGATTAAATAAAATAATTAATTAAATATATTACTCCTGATTTTTATTTTGAGTGTTCAAATAGTTTTCATCAATATGAATGTAATCCTTAAAGTCCATAAACTTTCCGCCAAGAAGTGATTTTAATTGGAATCTTTTAGTTTATATTATCCTGGCAGGATAAAAAAAAAAAATATTCAATCGAAATAAATCGCCAGCACATTTAAGGAACGTTGAAGTAAAAGTTTTTTTTTTTTAAATTTTTTATTTAAATAAGAACTATTGATTTAATAGTTTATTCTCTTTTATAACTACGGTAGAATACCAGTTCGATAGATCTATGCATTCTCTAATAACTGTTTAAAAAAAAAAAAAAAAACACATTGCAGTTGAATATAGAATTTAAATCACATTCTAAAGATAGAAATATATGCCCTACTCGCCGTATTTATATTAATACCGAAAAGAAGCCATTAAATAAATTTGCCATAATAAAACGCGCCATTTTTCAGTCTTTTCTACGTAATTAGAGAAAAGAAATTTTATTGTTAACCATTTGTTTGAAACTTGAGTAGTATTGATTTCGGAAACAACTACATAAAGAAAAAAAATTTTACAATTCGTATTTAAGTGTAGAAATGTGGTGGTTTAACGTAGTGTAATAAAATGTGGTGGTAACGCCCACTAAATGTATCCAGCTTTCAATATTAATCAGCAGAATAGGAATCGAACATTCACCAATGACGCCACTGTTAGAAACATTCGGGATGTTCATGTACACCATCTTATGTCCTTGAACTCTGGTAGCGGCCAGTTGTGCATAAGACGGAAATTGTAAAAGATTTAACCATGCTTTTGAACATATGCATCCAGCGGTGTCGCTGGGAGGAAGTTTCATATATTCGCCAACGTTACAGTGTGCTCTAATCGGTTTAAACTAAAGACTGTGGTACATTGGACTGCAAAAAGATTTGAAAAGAAATTAAACCAACAACTCTACAGAAATCTTAGCTTAGAAGATTCTGGCACCAGAGCAGACATATAGTGAAAATGAAGCTTTTGATGACGATGCTTTATTGAGCCTGCCATTAAGGCTTCCCGCTTATGGACCCCTTACTGAAGAACATAATGCCAAGTGGGTGAAAGCAGATGAACAGCAAAAAATTACAGTGATTGCAGAAATGGTAGAAAATCGCGAATTGCTGAGCGGCGACAATGAAAAGGATGTCCATCAGGACATAATATCAATTCTATATTTGTTTTACTTTATATAAAATATATTATGAAAAAATACCATTTCAGCAGTGATATTAGAAAGGATTTGATAAATAAATTATATTGGGTTCAATTTGAAGTTTTGAATCTATTGATTAAATTCATATTTTTTATTAATTGATTCATTTGCGATTGACTAACTTTATCGTTTGATTAGTAGTGTTGTGTTCAGAAGTGTTGATTTAAAAAAAGAACCTTGCAGTACCTTCCAACCAGCACAGCTAAATTTTTTGACACAATTTTCAAAGAGCATGTTATTGGAAACAAAAATTCATACCGAAATTATATATTCCTTTGAAGCAAACGTTACCTTAAAAGGGCTAATGTCTTGATGGCCAATTTTCATTTTTTTTACAATGCTCTGGTGAGTACATAACCATTAAAAAAGAATTTTAATTAGAGGTATTGTTCAAATTTACTTAATTCTTAATCACTTCTATACTTATAATTTTTTTAACAATGCATTGTTCATTATTTTTTTTTCCGATATTTTTTCAAAGTTAGCATGTAATGTGTAAATTTAGCATTTATATTCTTATTTGTTATCGCCTAAAATCTTAAAAATAATGAACATTTTCTTTATTTTTTAATAATTATCAAGCATATTTTTTGTCAATTTTCTTATGATGGGAAAAATGGAAATGTTTATAAAATTTTAAGGACTTTCTTGTATGAATGTTCTTAAATTAATTAAAACAATTTAGTAAGTAGAAAAATGATGGAGGCGTGAATATATCACCATCATTTTAATGTTTTTTTTTTTTTTTTAAATCGAGTGAAACGAACAAATGAACCGAGTAAAAATGAACAACGAATTCTTTCCATTTCTGAATGCAGTACTGCATGCGCGGAACCAATGAATTTGTGCATGGGCCTCACCTGCATGCTAGTGGCCACGTTACCCTTTGCGTTAGCAGTCGAATTTGAGTATGTTCTCATGAATTCTTAATTTTTTCCTCCCCTGCTACTTAAAAATACAAATTAAAGTATTTTATTCATTATTAATATTTATTAATATATTTTATTTACTGATCGATACTTTTATAGAAAATATCATTTCGTTTCGTTTCGTATTTCGATTCATTATTTCATTCACGCTTTTTTTTTTTTTTTTTAACTGGTGATGTAACAGAATTGTAGAAGTATGTCAAAATTAGAAAAATAATTCCGGGAAATCTTAAGCAACAACATCTAACATCACTAAAATATTTTAGAACATTATATGAAGTAGGGTGTATTTTGAAATAATACTATTGCTTAAATTAAAATATACGAGAAACTTCCATATAATATTCAATTTGGAGTGAAAGCCTTTCCTCAAAACATTCTGCAAGGGCAATATATGTTTGTAATCGACAAAAATGTTGGCTCTGTAATATATGTCGTCGCGTTTATTTATTAAAACATGCCCATACTTTGAGAATATAATGTGATTCCACTGTAAGAACATGAACTGAATCATATTCGCCTAATATTACAAGCATGTGCATTAAAGCATTTAAAAGTTGTTAACAAATTCTTAAGTCCAGCTTTCAAAATCTAATTCGCTACTCGTCACTAGATTTAAATCAATAACCGCAGAGAAAATTCTAATGCGATTTCAATCCTAAATTATGCGCTCTCGCTTCGTTTGAATATTTACTGAACGTTAAATGCATTCAAACTAAAGGAATGCATCTAGAAATCGGAAAATTTCTCTCAACAAATTGATGACATTCCGCAGACAACTAATTTTATGAATTAATGAGACAACTTCTTATTTTGAGTGTGTGTTGTAAGTACGCTTATTAGAGTGATGATTTACCTAATAATTATTTACAAAAGATTGTCATTAGGAGACTCGATTTGGGACAAATCAGTAAGGAAAAGGCGTAGACATTTATTCATACTTTTAAATGAATTCCTATTGCATGAATTTTGCAAAATATTTCATATTGACATTACTGAACAACGATGGGCCTCGCATTTCATAGATACATCCCAAGAACATCCCAGCGAATATTTATGAGGTGAGTTCATTACATTCCGAGAGGACTTTTAGGGGTAACGGTTACGCATTTATGTGTCTTGTGGGTAAAAATATAAAAAAATCCCACAAAGGCAATCTAGGTATGGTTACTATAAGTTGTGTACAGCCGTATATGCTATCGAGTTTCTTCAGTTCTGAAAACAGGGACTGCAACGTTTCAAACCTGGTAAAACGAACTTCAGTCCTCCTGCTCTTTAACTGCACATGTTAACACTGCTTTCCCCTATTGTAACTATACGGTCATCATGACCGCCCTATATTAAAATACCTTTTTAGCGATTGCAATTTCGACAGATTACTGAATGACTTGATATGCTGATAAATGGCGTATTGGGATTCCGACCATGGGTTGTTCATTCAAATCAACAAATCTGAACATATGCTGGAAATATGTAATTTAAATTTGGATACACGAACGTCCACCTATTCGTCTCTAGCAGAATGATAGAGAAATATGCACGTGCTGATGACTCCAGTACAATAAGATGCTGAGAGTCGACCAATCACAATCCTCAAATGTCGCCCGCTGAAGCCTACAACCGGTCCATGCTACACACCTCGCCACTGAACGCTTTAGCTGGAAGGTGGCTTTAAGGTGTTCGTTCAAAATTGAAGTGATAAAATAATTTTGTGTGACCACCGCTTCATTTGTCACATGGAGACCTCTCCATGAGACGAATGGTGAATAAATCTGTTAAACCTTCTTACTTTCTAGGAATTTAAGGCAAATGGATCGAATTAAGGCAAATAAATCTTATTTACCGATAACAATGTTAAAAATTTAGAAGCTAGAGAATAAAAAAACATAACAATTAATGGTTAATATTAAACAAGATATTTTAATGTTTCTATAAAGAAATAAATTAAATTAAATGTCTATATATGCGAATTAAGTTTACCATTTAGCTTTAATGAATTAATTATTAGATAGAAGAAAAATGCTTTTAAATGAATGCATTAAATTTCGCATTCAAAGTATCGTCATATTCTTGAAATATATGTGTAAATATTTTTAAAAATTTATTTTAGAACCTCTTTTCAATTAAAGTCTTTCATTTCTTCAATTCAAACGCCAGAAAATATAATTACAGTTTTTGTATGTTTTGTAAGTTTAAAAAAAACTTTAAAATAATTGAAGAGTTATATCTGAGGTATAAAAAGCTTTTTTCCCTGGTAGATCAACATAGATTTTTATCACAAAGAGATGCAGAAGAGAAGAGAAAAATATTTAACTTATTTTATGATAATAGGACAATAATTGTTTCTTAATTTTACAAAAAGAGTATATAGTATTAATGCATTCGGAAGAAAGTAATTTAATTTCAGACTGCTATGGTTTTTAAGCTATGATAAGTATACCATGCATTCATGACATTTCAGAAAAGTTACCATGACAACCGAGGCTTTCTTTTGTGTTGACATTTATAAAAAAATCCCTTCTAATAAGAAGCAAAACAGCTCGCGATTTCGAAAGTATTTTTTACGACTTCCTCTCAAATACGGAATCGGAAAAAGCCGTAATTATATTGAGTCAAAAGTTCTTTCGTTATTGACGCAATTTCAGAGGGAAGTGAAATAATGAGTATTCGATAATTATTTTGTGAATGGATTGATTCTTCATTCAGATTTTCGGAACTAAAATTGAATTGCGGAATAACAAGCCGTCCGTCACTCTGCTTAAAATCAAAATTTTAACTACGTGCTAATAAAAAGAATTTTCCTTCCGTTTCTTTATCGCGTGATATTATGAGATCGGAATTTTCTTAACCTGGAAATAAAATAACTCGGAGCAATTTGTTTAATGACTGAGAAATTGCAGCGGTAGTTTTTTTTTTTGCATCAGTCTATACATTAACGTGAATGAATTCCATATCAAAAACAGTTAAATAAAAACCATTTGTGAAAAAATGTTTAATAAAATCAAGATTATTCTTTAATTAAAAAAGAATGATGATGAAGAAGAAATTAAGAAACCTTTTTATTAAAAAAATCAAATTTTTAATCAAAACATCATTAACGTAGAATATTTTAAAAAAATATTCGTAAAACTAAAACGTTGAATGAGAAGTCTTTAATTTCTTCAATTCAAACCCTAAAAATTTCATTACAGTTTTTGTATCTTTTGTAAGTTCTTTAAAAATCTCTAAAACAATTGGAGTGTGGTATAAAGGTATAAACTGGTGGTGGAAACTAAGGTATAAAGCTTTTTTTTATTAGGCCAACCAACATAGATTTCTATCACAAAGAGAAAAGAGAAGTAGCAAGAGAAGAAAGAACGCAGTTCACCACAATTTATGAGGTCTAGGCTATTCGTAACCTTGGGCAAAAGGATTCGGAAAAGGCCTTTCGAGTTCACTGCCTGCCACACAAACAGCCTTTCTTTTATGAGGTCCTCAAAGAAAAGCAGAAGTTTCTCCCGAGAGAAAGCCCGAAGGGATTGTATGGGAGGCACTCGGGAAGGTTGGGATATGAGTGGAAAATGAATCCTGCAAGAGTGCATACTGAGGAGCTGTCTTTGTTTAAAAATATCGAGTATTTTTTTTTAACACATACATTCGCATTCGCAAGCGACGTTAAATAATCACGCATTCAAATGAGTGCGATTTTCTTTATATGCATGGCACGAATAGCCGATTGACTAGTGTTAAATAAAGGAATTTTTAAAAACTGTCTTTGTTTAAAAGTTGGTGTTAAACGTTGATGTGCCATTTTATATAAAAAACAGTAAATTCTTTCTAATCAGCCTGAATATATATATTTTTTATTTCCAATGGCAGATTATGATCAGTTACAGCAATAAAATGAACAACGAAAAAAAAAAAAACAGATAATACAACAAAACATGCTGAAACAAGTTCATTAATCTAACAATAATGCCAAGTTGTAGATCTTTTAGTCACTAAAAAGTGTTACCAGTTGCACCACGGGGGAGGTAGATCTTCTGTGCACCTGAATATTGATTATTTGATTTTTATTATAATATTTGATAACTGAACAGCTTAAAAACCAAACCAAAGGGAGGGAGGGTGAGACATAACCCCTCGACAGATTCCTAAGTTGTCCTTCTCAGCGTGAAGCAAATAAATACTCAAAACATGAGTTCAACATTATACACTTCTCCTTCTTTTTTCCTCCGTAGCTTATTTACATGACTAACTTCGCGAAAACCAATGAGATCAGCGCGGTTTGTGGTTACACGAATTTCCCACCCAAAGAAATTCGCCAATAACATCATAAACTTATTTTATGAATGGGTATGGCTTTTAAATTTAGACAGAAAATTGCAAAATAAGACAATCATAAGACGATTTATAAGTAAATGTTTTTCATTGATATGTAGCATTGGAGAAAACATGAAAGATTCACAATTCCCTTTACTCTCTTGTGAAATAAAAATTTCGTTTTGACAATTCCCATGGGTTCTTTCCATTTCTGAATGCAGTACTGCATGAAGCGGAATCAATGAATTTGTACATGGGCCTCACCTACATGCTAGTGGCCACGTTACCCTTGCGTTAGCAGTCAAATTCGACTCAAATGTTCTCATGTATGTTCTCATGATTCTTAATTCCTCCTGCTACTTTAAAAAATACAAATTAAAGTATTTTTACTCATTATTAATATTTATTAATATATTTTATTTACTGATCGATACTTTTGATAGAAAATATCATTTCGTTTCGTTTCGTATTTTCGATTCATTATTTCATTCACGCATTTTTTTTTCAAAAGAAGTATGGATGATTGTGTCAAAAGTTTATCTTGAAGATGTGAATTAAAAGTACTAGAATATGTATTCTAAAAAGTGGAAAGTATATTTGTAAAACAACAAACTTGTTTTTCTCAGGAACGCTCTATTGATTTTGGGATAAAAATAGCTCTCGCTTACAAAGTATATATCTGTTTGCAGACAAGCAGATTCTTCGTCAGCAAGAAACTACTTTGTTGTCCTTCTTCAATTGAAAAGATAAAATAATCAGCTTCAAACAGAATGTCTTGTTTTAACATGAATAACATGTTCCTCTCTCACATTTTTGGGATAATCAATATAATAAGGATTCTTCGTCCTCAGATAGAGCTTGGGAGAATGGATTTAAAAGCCATTGAATTTTTTAAAAGTTTCGCCAACAGTCCTTTTCCCCCTGTAAGATCAAGATTAATTTCTATAACAAAAAGGATAGGCAGAAGAGGAGAGAAGTTTTTGGTCGGAAAAGGTGACGCTATCTCATTGTCGAAAAGACTGATTGATTTTGTTATAGCCTCTTGTTAATAACCTTGGGCAGAGGTTTAAATGAAGCCTTAAATTTCGAAATCCACAAACAACTGTTTTTCATAGGCCCTCATAAAAGACAACAGTTTCTTATTCAATAGAACTCTTTCTTTTCAGGTACTGCATGGGAAAACGGACGCTTTTCTCCTGATTGAAGACAAATCGGCTGGTGTACATATTGAAAAACTGTCTTTGTTTAAAAATATCCCATATTTTCGTTACGTATTCTCTGTAGGTTTAGTAAAAATAAATTGTTTGCTTTTTAAAAACATAATTAATTTGATTTCATATGTCACATTTTATTGACGGTGTCACATTTACTATATATACCACGAAATGCAACCCACCTATGCATGTTAACTAGATGACTTTTTAACAGTAGATACCAAGTGTTAACGCATCATCAGAGAAAAACCTAGTAACACTATCGATCGATTTTATTGGCATATATAGCTACGTCCAGAAGAGAAAATGAGATAAGCCAGTAGGTCTCGTGTAACAATTGTAAACCAATTTGTCTCATTGTAGACGAAATCCTTGGAATCTGTCTGTTGTCTTGCTCTACTCAAACTAAGGTAGGTTTTCCCCATACATCATTTTCATAGGCCATTTTCCACCAGATGTACTGGCAGCGACAGATAACGAGGCTTGTTTCTCGATGTCAGATGGACAGAGTCACTTGTCTCATTCTCTGTCTGAATGCGGCTTATGAATTGTGGCGTGGTATTCTTACGTGCAGTTATGTCTACAGCGTTGGTACAGAGATATCTGTATCAGCGGTCGATGTGGCACTTCTTATTCTTAAAAAAACTGATTGCTTTATTTTCAGTTTTAAGGTTTACTGATTTATACTTTTTATCGAAATTATTACTTCTCGACATGTTCTTTATAATCTCTACACCAATATTTCACTTACATTGCATTTCTTTTCTTTTCAAAAACTTATTGACAATTGGAAAGTATTGAAGATGCCTGTAAGAACTTAAGAAAACCAGTAAGACATCTTAAAAAACCAATAATCATATTTCTAAGACAAGTTTACACTTCTGAGATGTATGCTATTGATTTTATGCTTTCATTTACAAAGATATATATCTGTCTGTGTTACGAAACTGGCACAAGCTGACCTTACTTTAAGAGAATTGTAGTGTTCATACCCAATTCAAAGTAAAAAAAAAAAAAATCAGCTACAAAGAGAATTTCTTGTGTTTAGATAGAGATACATGATCCTCACTCGGCTTTTCAGGTAATAAATTTATTAAAGATTTTCAGCGTCACCTAAATATTGGAAAAAATAGAAAAAGTACGATTTGAAGTTCATTGAATTTCAGAATCTTCGCTAACAATCCTTCTGTATCGGTTAGATTGATTTCTATATTGAAAGAGAACCGGAGGACTTTGTTTAGAAAAAGGTGGCTGCAAATGGTTGCTGAAGAAAATGATTGATTTTTATAGTTTCTTATATATAACCGTGAGCAGATATTTTGGTGAAGCTTTATAAGTTCACTTATTGGCCATTCGAGGAGCGGTGAGGTTTTAGCAGATAGGGGAACATGAATATTAACCAATACAAACATACGTTGTCTTTGTTTAAAAATATTACATATTCGATAAAAAATAAAACTAGATAAAAATAACTAAATGAATAAAATTATTTTTCATATTTAGCAAAAATGAACGAAAATCCTGAAATTGGGTTTTTTGTAGATATATTTGAATCTGATGATTTGATTGATAAACATTCATGAACTGGCCAGTAATTTGGCCAGCATGATCTAAAAGGAGAAACGTTCACATAAATTTTTTAAGCATTTTTTACACGTAATTTTATTTTTATATGAATTCCTTTATGTGTAATTTTCTTTTTATAAGAATTCTTCTTAAAAATAATTTTCTATTCTACGAATTATTTTTATGCATGATATTCTTTTATTCCTTAATCATTTTGTGCTTATTTTAATATTTCTTAATCTTTTTGTATGTAATTTTCGTACATACGAATTATTTCTAAGATATATTTTTTTCTAAACCAGTCTTTTTACACAAATTCGTATTTGTGTAATGTCCTTTTATACGAAATTTTGTTTACTACTTTTTTTTCTTTTATATGAATTCTTTTCTTGCATATTTTTCTTTTATATTATTTTTGCGCATAATTTACTTCCCATTATTCAATATTTTTACATAAATTCATTTCATGCAAAATACTTTTACTTGTAATTTTTATTTACACGAATTCTTTAGAAGCCTAATTATGCGTATGTATATAGCGCTTAAAAAACATTCACATTTAAAGAATTTTTAGAAATTTTTTTTTTTTTTTAATCATGTTAAATAAGGATACCGTTAAGAAATCATTTTGATCGTTTAAATGCATTTCAATTTTCTTAATAATCTTCTTTTCTTTCTTGTCTTTGCGATTTACTTCAAAACTCATATTTTTTCTGTTTGTTATTTATTGTTAAAATATTTACCTTTCTCTTAAATAAGAGCTGAATTATGTCATTGGTTTAATTTTAAGTTCTGAGAAATCTTTCAAATGTGTTACCAATTATATTTTTGAGTAAAATTAACAAAGTGTTATGAAGGCTGCACGAAAATTTTCTACGAATAAGATAGAATCTCCTAATCATTTGTCGGCTACGAATGAACGGGTCTTTTAGAACGGATCAGTTAAATGATCGAAACAAGATGCATTCATTCATAGATTATATTCAAGCAACAGGCAAACAATAAAAGTAGGAAATGTCGGACCGAATAATCTTTTCAATCACTATAAATAACACTTTTCTGGCCGTTTTGTCTTTAGATTGAGATTGCAGCAAAAAGGAATCCATGTTTTAATCACTTTAGCCCATTTCATTACTCTGCCATGATTTGTTTCTTTAAATGTCCTTAAATTCAATTAAAATTGAATTAATTTTTTTTTTTTTTATTTCACGTGATATTTCAACTAATGATTACATTTTGTAAAAGTAAGGTGATCAAAATAAAAGGTAGAAGTAAATTTTTTATAACTTATTTATGAATATAAATCGGACATCTATAAGAAATTTTAATAAAATTCTAATTAAAGGCTGAATACATGGGAACATCTGAAAATATGGGAAACAGGCATTTATTTACTAAGGATAGTTTATTAAGTGTCTGTTTAATTTGCATTTTTGATTCATATAATTATACCACAAAACATGGATGTGTTCGAATAAACTGTTGAGAATAAGAATGGAGTATACAACCAAACGGATCACCAAAAAGACCGGTGAAAGCGAACGAATTTATCCGCCCCTTAAAAACTCCTGAACGCAGCGCAATAAAAATGGCCCTGTTAAATCGCCATTTATATACTACTTGATTTACTTGCTTCTTCGTATTATTATGTCTAGAAAGAATTGTGCAATTTTCTCTTTTATAGGAAGCACAAAACAAAAACTAGGCCACCAAGAGCATTCTACAGGGGTGTTAATGTTTTGTTCGAACACACCCCTCGCTATCTTTCTTGTCTTCTGGGGGTGGATCTTCAGTAACGCCGAGGACTCCCATTGATATATACGCGTCAGATTACGATAAACAAATAGGAGGGCTGTAATAATACCCTGGAGCAGAATTCCTGGGTGCACGTTTCGTGTCAAGTGCCTCTTTGTGCGGAGGTGATGTAGTAGGCAGAAGGCTTTTCCCACCCCTTTATGCTGAAGATCTTCGGTCTTTTTGTTGTTGGCATCAAGAAAGGAAGAATCATACGTTCGTGATCCGGCCCTAGATTAATTCACGCTATCATCGGGTTTTATGGGATTCGAAAACAAATGAAAAGCGGCTGAAAACGGAGTCAGTCGTCATCAGAGATTTGTGTTGTAATAAAAGCTGCAATGTAGTTAGATTGATTCATTTATAGCAGGATAGACAGCCCCCCCTGGACTACATAAGCTTTGTTAGTGACCCGTCACGTCCATTTTACTTAACGATATATTTATTTATTTGTATTTTGAAAGAATTAATAGATACTGATGAAGGATAAATAAAGTTATTAGCTTTAGTGTAATAAATAAAAGTAAACAATTTAATATTAGAAAAATATTTATTCAATATTTTATGTTTTGTTGCAGAATAGGACGGGAAGTGATTTGTCAATACAAGCTATTTAAATCTAATTTTCTTCATCTAAATTAATTCGAAATTTATTGCCTAAAATATGTTCCATTGAAAATTCCGAGACAAACAAACATGTGGTTGTTGTTAAACAATACTTCAAAATACGCACAGTTTGTTTGAATTAACACATAAATACAAATATTTTAGGCATGGATATAAAGAAATGGACCAATGAAAACCATTTAAGTTGCAAATTTTTACGATTAATGACTTAAAATCTAATTATTATATATGTAATAATCTTTTACTCTTGGTGACAACTAAATACAAAACGCTTTTGAAAATAATGCAATATAACGGCTTTTTGGTAAATCTCCATTTTCATCGATAATTTGTTTAAAGTATTCGTCGCCGCACTCGTTGTCCAGTGGCAATGTGCCCATATATAGCGTGCTGGAGTGCTGGATTCACTAACAGCATTGTTCAAGATATACAGAAGTGTAACATGAATTCTCCGACGTTAAACACAAAAACAATAATCTATAATGTTTCAATTTCTGCACTAATTCTAATTTTTAATACACTAATTTTCTGCATACCCTGAGGCAACCGAATATTCGTTATTGAAATGAGCCGATCCACTTTAAGCTGAAGGTTCCGGTCTGATATGACCGTAGAACATCACAGAGACAAATCAGATTTCTCACCCACATCAACCCAAACTGTATAGGGGCAACTCAGCTCTAGACACAATGATGTAGTGTGGCGTAGTACTAAGTAGTAGTAGTATATACCATGACAGACCCTTAACAGGCTATATTATTGCTTTCCCGGTAGACTTTAGACGTTTCGGAAACTGATGTCGTATGCGAGGAAATCTAAACTTTTAATCCACGCAGCTTCACTATCCATGAGAGATATTTTGTATAATCGTTATCTATTAAGGTCATTTCTGAAAGCAGCAAAAACAATGGACGCCGCCAGCTTCGTCGAACGTTAGGATATGTCGAGTCTCAGACCAGTGTAAGTCGGGCATAACCTCCATTTAATGAACATATTTTTTATTTTAATATGGGTTTTTTACTCTGTGTACCACTTGTTTATAAAATGGACCATCTGAATATTTTAAAAGTAATCTTGGAGAACACTTTTAATACTGTAAGCAACGTCTGCAAGGAAATATAGTATGTAAATCTTTGACGGAAAAATCTTATAATCCCCGACGTTATGTTCAACCGATTTTCTTGCTTCTAAAATCAATAACTACGCTAACTATCACATGTACATGGCTACTAAAGGTAGTCTTCAGTACTTTTTATCTTGGACAAAGCAGAATCTGTTTTAACAACTCCGCTGGTATTGCCAACATTCAGAAAGGAAATTACAAGGATATTTTTGTTTAGATTATTATTTTTTGTTCTAATGTAGCTGGCAAACACTGAGAAAAATGTCTTTGATGCTTTAAGGCAAGCACTGCACAGACGTTACTCACTTAGCAGCACCCAGGAGGAGTGTGTAGCTTGAAGATAAGATATGGACGCGGTAATAATACCTCCGCGACGCTCTACGATCCCGTTAGACCTGGACCTACGGTTTTAAATTGGATTCGAACCAATACAAACATCCATGGCACCGCCGGAGTCGAACCGAAACCTGTGCTACCGATCGCAGAGGCGCTAGCCACTCGGCCGTTCTGGTATCTTTGTTTAGAATATTGTGGGAGAAAGAGATTTAAAGGAAAACGTATTTTAGAAATTGCAAGAAAAGATGAAAATAATTTTTTTTTTTTAAGATCTGAAGTAAAGTCACTTAAAAATGATTTTATTTTTTAACGATGCTGATGATTCAAATAAATTTTCAGTCACCAAAATGTACCTCCCAAACTGAGATATTCTAGAATCGTATTAAATTATTTTTTCCTTGAAAAGGAAAAACGCTATTTAAGAATGTATATTCATGAGAAAATTGAGACATTTTTCGTCATTTTATAGTGGTATCTCTTTTTCCGCTGGGGCAATATGATAATGTGGCTTACATAATTCCTCGCAGTTTTCAGTTCCTTTGTCTGTAATGAGGGGTTTATCAAAAGATGACCTTTAACATCCATCATATTTCATCATTAGATTACACAGCAATTTAGTAATGAAATTATTATCTTTATCATTCTTGATATTGTGATATTCTCGATCTTGTTCACATAATTTTTGCATTATTCATATAGATTATTCATTTTTTAATTTATATTTAACTATTTCATTCGTATTACTTTATTTTCTTTACTTATTTTTAAGCCTTTTCTAGCTGTTTATTCTTGATTTTTCGTGGATTTTCCTTTTATTTAGGTATTTTTAAAAATGTATTCTATTGGTAAGGTTTTTTTTTTTTATAAATTATTTTTGTTAGTTAACATGTAAAATTTTCAAATATTTTCTAGATCACTCCAAAATCTTTTCATAACCCACACTGAGACACAAGTGCTCGATTTACGAACCTCTGTAACAAAATGAAACTACTAATAAAAATATTTAATTGTTTATTCTTAATTTTTATTAAATTTATCTCTTTATTGTTATTTTTTTTTTTATGAAATTTATTTTATTATTTTTTTTTATTAAATTTATGATTATTATAATTTTTATTAAATTTATGATAATCATTATTTTTTAATTAAAATTATGATTTTGATTATTTTTTATTAAATGGTTTTTGAATTAAATACTTTGAATATTTGAATGGCTTTTTTTTTTATTACATTAAAACTTTAAGCCTTGACTTACTATTCTTTTTTAAAAAGGGAATAATCAACTTTATTTTCGAAAATAAATCATTTGTTCACAATAAATAATTCATAAAATTGACAAACGACTAGATGTGGTACGGTTTGTGCATAAATGATAGACAAAAATATTTTCTTCTTTTTAAATTTTATTCAAATATCGCACCAATTCTTTCTAGAACGGAGATGGCAGTGGAAAGGAAAAGTCAAATGTCATTGGCAAGGAAATAATTTCTTCCCCAGTAAATATTTCTTTTACAACAGACATATCATTCCAAAATGCACTGATCAGAATCTGCAGTTCCTATTTACCATCTAACAATAAACTACGAAATCTTACTTCCATGACGAGATTTCTGTTCGCAAATCATGGGAACAGAAAAAAAAAAAAACACCCTCTTTGGCATATCTTCTCGAGGCACTTTGTTGGATTTATGGGAGGAAGGTTGGATGCGGCGGATGTGGTAGTTATCGGAAACAGTCTATTTCCTCTAAGACTAAGGGCTCCTCGTTAAAGGCTGACAGCATGCTCAATACATCGCTCCTCCTTATTGCTTTACTGACAGCAGCAGAGTGGAAGCAATTATTTTTAATGGGAGGCTCTTTTCTTCGACTTACGCCAACCTTCAATTATATCTGCCTTTTGTTTTTGCCAAACGTCGTTTAGGTCACCATCGTCCGATTGCTGTTTGAAAAAATGCAAAGCTTGAAAATTACAATCGATCCTTTTTTCCTTTTCGATCCCTTTTGTTATACATAGGTGCACGTTTTATAAATATCGAATGATTTTTTTTTTTTTGAATGCCGAGCACTCTGACCAAAGTCATTCGATACTAAAATGCCAGGTATATAGTACATTCAGCATTATCCAGAATGAGCTTTCCTTTCAATTGTGTTGTTATAACATTGAATAAATTAAACCCTAAAGTAATGTCTGGTAGAACTCACACCATCATCCACTCTCTAGCCCAACAGAAGAATCTCCCATCCAATGTTTTTCTTATGCCCACGAATGGAGTAGACACGAAACCTTTCGTCTTTGCATGGTTTTTATTGGGTCTTGAACCCAGAGTCTCTTGAAAAAAGTTTATCTAACGTTATAAATGAACATTACGAAATACAGGCAAACACACAAATATAATACAATTATAGGATCACAAATATGATTACTCAAAAAGAATATTCCTATACTTTAAAATCAATACAAATTTCGGAGCTAACATTAGAGATTCCAGACTGAATAATAAATAATTTTAAGCATTATATGTGTTGAATGTTTTAATTTCGAATGCCATGCACTTTAACTTAATTCATTCGACACTATAACGACAGGGATAGAACAGAAAGTGCTCCACTACACTGACATTACATTGTGAAGTCACACTTTCGAAAAACAACCACTTACGTGGCAATGGAGAATCTGGCCAATCTGGCGTTTTTATTGTGCTATCCCCAACATAAAAATAATAGCAAAAATTATCTAATACCTTGAAAATGAAAAACAAAAATTAAAACAGGTATTTTCTCAAATATTTCCCAGATCACTTTTTTACTTTCCCAGATCTTAATCTTTTCGTAACCCCACACTGGGGATAAGTGCTAGTTTTAAGAACTGCTGTTCAAATCTAATAAAAGGGAAGCCACTGAATAAAAGATTTTTAATATTTAATTGTTTTTTATTATTTTTTATTAAATTTAATTCTTATTACTATTATTTTTTATAATTATCTTTTTAATTATATTTATTTTATTATTATTTATTTTGAATGAAATACTTTCAATATTTAAAAGTTTTTTTAATTATATTAAAGTTAAGGTTATACCCCCTAAACATTCTTCCTAAACTGAAAAGTCTCCCCCCTAAAAAAAAAAAAGAGTATTCAATTACATTTTCAAAAATAAATAATTTGTTCACAATAAATAATTCATAAAATTGACAAATGAGCCACGGTTTGTGCATACCTGATAGGCAAACATTTTTTTTTTTTTATTTTATTCAAATATCTCACCAATTCTCTTCTAGAACGGAGATGTCAGTGGAACAGAAATGTCAAATGTCCTCGGCAAGAAAATAATTTGAAATTAAAAAAAAGTGTTCCCCAGCAAATATTTCTTTTACAACAGACATATCATTCCAAAATGCACTGATCAGAATCTGCAGTTCCTATTTACCATCTAACAATAAACTACGAAATCGTATTTCCATGACGAGATTTCTGCTCACAAATCATGGGGACAGAAAAAAAGCCACCCTCTTTGGCATATCTCCTCGAGGCACTTTGTTGAGATTTATGGGAGGAGTGAGGGCGGATGCGGTAGTTATGGGAAACAGTCTATTTCCTCCTAGACTATGGGCTCCTCGTTAGAGGCTGACAGCATCCACCATACATCGCTCCTCCTTATTGCTTTACTGACAGCAACAGAGTGGAAGCAATTGTTTTGAGTGGGAGGGCTTTTTTCTTCAACTTACACCAACCTTCAATTATACCACCGGGATTGCAACTTAAATTATCTCTGCTTTTGTTTTGCCAAATGCCGCTTAGAGCACGATCGTCCGATTGCTATTTGAAAAATGAGTTCGGTATTCTACAATCGATCCTTTTAGGAGGAATTCGGCTGTATTATACATAGTTGCAGGTTTTATAAATGAAGAATGTTGTATGAAAAATTTTTGGATTATTATATATTTATGAAGTTTTGTATTATTATATTCTTATCAGTTTTTGTATTATTATAATCAGTTTTCAGATTATTATATTTTTTATGAGTTTTTTGTTTTTTTTTTGTTTTTATTTTTGTAGCAAACGAGCACAAATGTGACGAGCAATGTTTTTCCTCTATTTATCGGTTATATTATTATCAATGTTTCGTGTCTCAAATGTCTATTTACAAATAGGTACTAATCCCAATATTATTCCGAATCATTTAATCTATTATTTCTGAACAACCCCCTTATTTTGGGAAGTGCAATTTTAAATTGTGACAATAAATGTTAGAGAGACAGGAACAAAAAAAAATGGTGAGGATAATTATTCTAGCATCCCAGGATGCAAGTTATTGACCGAGAAGACCTGATCGTCTACTGCAGTAGCTCTTAAGCTTTTTTATTCGCGTACCCCTATCAAAATTCCAAAAATTCTGCAATCACCAACATCCATGTGTAAAATATTTGAAAAAATATTTGTTTTGTGAACTTTGTCATTGTTTGGGAATTATATAAATGCAGAAAATTAAATTTGAAAAAATATGTTTCAATAATCATATGAACTCAAAATGCAAGAAATCCGATTAAAATACTTGCAAAAATTGTGAAATAAAATTTAACTATTATTAAAAATTTTTTTTTTAAACTGGCTATTTTCAAATATTTTCCATATCACTCCAAAATCTTTTCATAACCCACATTGGGGCTAGGCGCTCTCTTTAAGAAAAGCTGTTCAAATCTGTAATAAAATGGAAACCAATGAATAAAATATTTTTTTATATTTAATCTTTCTTCTTATTTTTTATTAAATCTATTTTATTATTATTATTTATTAAATGTTTTTGAATTAAATACTTTCAATATTTAAATGTTTTTTTAAATATATAAAAGCTAAATTATATTCCCTATTTTAATCATTCAACACAAACAACATCAAAGAACAGCCAATTTTATTTTCAAAAATAAATATTTTTCTCACAATAAATAATTCATAAAACTGGCAAATGACTAGATGGGGCCACGATTTGTGTATGTCTGATAGGCAGAAACATTTTTTTTAAATTTTATTCAAATACCGCATCCATTCTTTTTAGAACGGAGATGCCAGTGGAAAGGAAATGTCAAACGTCACCGGCAAGGAAATAATGTGAGATTAAAAAAAAAAAAAAAAATTGTTCCCTAGCAAATCTTTTTGTATAACAAACATATCATTTCAAAATGCACTGATCAGAATCGGCAGTTCCTATTTACCATCTAACAATAAACTACGAAATCTTACTTCCATGACAAGATTTCTGTTCGCAAATCATGGAGCTGAACAAAAAAAGCCGCCCTCTTCGGCATAATTTCTCGAGGCACTTGTTGAGATTTATGGGGGAGGAAGAGAGTGGGATACGGCGGATGTGGTAGTTATCGGAAACAGTCTATTTCCTCCAAGACTATGAGCTCCTCGTTAGAAGCTGACAGCATCTCCAATACATCGCTCCTCCTTATTGCTTTATTGACAGCAGCAGAGTGGAAGCAATTGTTTTGAATGGGAGGGCTCTTTTCTTCGACTTCACGCCAACCTTCAATTATCTCTGCCTTTTGTTTTGCCAAACGCCGTTTAGGGTACGATCGTCTCCCATTACTATTTGAAAAAATGAGTTCGGTATTATACGATCGATCTTTTGAAGGAACTTTCTAATGCTGAGTTATAAATAGTACGTTCTATAAATGCCGAATGTTTTTGAATTTTTTCGAATGCCGAGCATTCTGACGAAAGTCATTTGACAGATATATAGCAGATTCAGCTTTACCCAGGATGAGCTAAAGGAACAGGAACTTGTAAACTTCCCTTCTAATTGTGTCACTATAACATTGAATGTTAAACCAATAAGTGGGAGAGTTCACACCATCCTCCACTTCTCTAGCCAACCAAAGACCTTTCCGTCCAATGTATTTATTATTAGATACTAGAATGCATGTATATAGCAGATTCAGCATTACCCATAATGAACTACATGGGCAGGGGCTTGTAAACTTCCCTTCCAATTGTGCCGCTATAACATTGAATAATAAGCCAATAAGTGATGTCTGGGAGAGTTCATACTATCTTCCACCTCTCTAGCCCAACGAAAGAACCTCCGTCCAATGATTTTCTTATGCCCATGAATGAAGTAGACTTGAAACCTTTTGACTTTGCGTGGTTTAATGAGTCTTGAACCCAGAGCCTGTTCGTAAAAGTTGTCTAACGTTAAAAAATGAACATTACGAAATACTTTAAAACACAGAAATTGGATACAATTATATGATCACAAATATGAATACTCAAATAAAAGAATATTTCTATACTTTAAAATCAAAACAATTTTGGGAGCTTTCATTGGAGCTTTCAGGTTCCTGACCGAATAATAAATAATTTCAAACATTATATATTTTCATATGTCATATTCGAATGATATTTGAATGTCATATTCGAAGCATATGTCATTTTCGAATGACGGGCACATTAATTTAATTCATTCGATACTATAACGACGGGGATGGAACAGATCTAAAGGTCCTGTTACACTGACACTACATTGGGAAGTCACACATTTGAGAAAACAATATCGTCTGGCCAGTCTACAGATTCATAGTGCCCATCTCCTACTTTTAGGCAGATATTGTTAAGTTTGGACCCAAGAAATCATTATAATTTTTAACAATTATATTCCTGCTATTATGCATACAAACAAATTCATTAATTTCATGGTTTATTTTTTATTTTTATTTTATGCATAGATGACACCAAAACGTTTTACAATAATAATGTAATTTTGAATGCCGGAAATTGTAAAAGAAAATATTTGTCATGCCAAAAGTGCAACAGATTCAGTAGTAATAAAAACACATCATAGGGGAGAGGCTCCAAAACTTCACCCACCTTTGTGTCATCGTAAAACTGAATAAAAAAATTCAAGGGTAGCACCTGAGAAGTTCAAAGTTTTTCTAGTCCAATGGAAAAAAGTCTTCTAGGCGACTTATTTTGTCAATTAAATGCACGTTCTTCCTCCTTACCCCGGTTCCAATGCGAGGATGTTTGATCAACGGATTTATTAAACCAAGCAGCTTTCCGTTAGGCATCACTTGCACCGTTTGGAACCGCGCACCTTCGTCTTCAGTAAATAAGGTAATAGGGTAACAGAATATACAAATAAGGTAAATATACTACGCAAATAAAGATAATTTTATAAATATGTGAGGAAATTTTTATTTTACTAAATTACAATTTCCCTTCAAACTTCTTCAGTTTACTATTTAGTAGTTATAATTTTATTGTAATCCTAAGTTTCCTCCTTTATTGTAATTCCAAGTTTTTATTCGCCTCAGTAAATATGTTCCTTAAAATTTTTTTTTATGTATAAAGCAAGAGATTTTGCCTTGTTTATATTTCATAAAAACTAGAAAACTTAGTATTCCATTTTTTTCTTTAAAATTTTTATACGTATCAAAAAGTGGAGGGGAAATAATACTTATCAATAATAATTTATTTTAACAAAAGTTCACTTTTTAGTGCATAATTGCTAGCTTTCATCGGCATGGTAAGGTTTTGTGATTTTGATATAAAAATAACCGATAATCATTTTCTTGATAATAAAAAATAAATAATAAAAAACTAAATTAAATAATAAATGACAAGGTGTATATAACATAAAAATAAAATTACTTAAAATTATTTTTTTGTTACTACAACTATTACAAATTCCTATTAAAAATTCTTTTTTGGATTTAATAAAGCTGTAATTATGTAAATCAATTTAGCCGTAAAATTAAATGAATCATTTTTTTATTATAATAACTAAATCCTATTTTTTATTTAAATCAAAAGACTTGCATTCTTATTTCAAGTCTATGTATTTTTCTTTATGTCTTTTAAGCCTCTGCAGATTTTAAAACCTGTTTCGATAAATGTGATAATGTTGATATAATCGGGTTAAATGTGGATCACAACGGTGTAGAATCCTTTTAGAAATGTTTGATTTGGGTTAATAGGCTATTGTGATATTTTAGTATTTTTTAATTATTATGATGAAATTTATGACGCATACCCAAATATAAAATCATGCTTACTTTCTTAAATTACTAATTATTATTATTTACATTCATTACTAATTACTAAATTACTAATAACTTAAATAACTAATTTTCAACTTATTTTATATTGTTTATTTAATTTTTACGCAATGATATTATTTATTTATTAATAAAATAATTTTACTTCATAATAAACTTCTTTAATAATAAACTAATTACTTAACTTTTTTGGTTCATATTTAATACTTAATTCTTAATTTACATAACAATATTTCTTCATTACTTCGTTATAATACTAAATAAAAAAATAAATCTTCATAGTTTTATTTAATAATAATATCAACGTAACATTTGATTTGCTTGTCACTCTATGGTCATTTAGTGCAAACTTTCAGTGACATAATTAGATCGGGATATAAAGTTTAACACTAATAAACATCCATGACATGGACAGGATTCGTACCTGGAGCCTGTGATACCAAAGGCATACTTAACATTAGCATAATAATACTTAATCTACTTAATAATAAAGTAGTAACTTAAGGTTTTTAATTGATAATTAAAATATAATTTTTAATTTATAACAATAATTTTTTATTTACTATAATAATAAATTAATTTATTAGTAAAACGTTTTAATTTTCAGTTAAAAATCATTTACTTAATTAGACAGTCCATAATTTTTTATTATGTTTTGCTTGCTCTTTTATTAAATTATTTAGTAAATATAATTTTCTTACTTGCAATAGTTTTACTTCATAATTTACTTAATAAATTAATGATATATTTAGAATTCCCTCTAATGATTAAAGTCAGTTTTTAACCATACGGTAGTGGGAACTGCCGCATAAATTAAAAGCAGGATCAAAAACTAATTATTGAAGTCAAGATAAATAAAATTCTTGTTTGACAATTTAATCCCCTTCAAGTTGTTTGCGCAAATCAGTTACCTGTCAAAAAACCAATTAGTCCGTTTCAAAAATTACATTTCTGTTTATTGAAAGCTTTTTTTTATCATTGCAGTCCGATATCTTCAAGTTAAAAATTAATCGTTAAAATAAAACAAACATTTTTTAAATTTTTCTTAGACCGTTTATATATCGAGAATTAGTAATTTAAACAAGAAATAAAGTTTGACGTTTACTTTCCTGTGAAAATTCATAATTAAATTCGTATCGAATGTCGCTTTTATCGAATAAATATTTACCCAAGGGCGAAAAAATTTATTTTTCTTCCGAATATTTAATAAGTTTTATCACTTGGAATAGCTGGAAATAAAGGCATAATTATAAAGCATTTAAATAAAAGCTGAAACATTTATTTCCATTTAGATAAGTGCTTAATATTATCTGTTTGAATTATTTTTAGAAATTATTGACAAAGAACTTACGAAATTAGTTATATATTTAAAAATTACATTTCAATTTTTTGATAATAATAATAATAATAATAATAATAATAATAATAATAATAATTTAATAATAATAATAATAATAATAATAATAATAGTAATAATAATAAAAATAAAACAAATAAAAGAATGTACAATCCATAAGCACTAACTGAAATATTTTCCATAATAAGTTTCAAACTTTTGAGTTTTCCTTATGTAGGCCAAGCAAGAAGCTTGCTATTGGTAGTATTGTGTTTCTTAAAGCAATGCCTGTCGTTTTAAAAGTACAAACATAACTTTTTTTCTTTTTATGTTCATATCATCAACACCGAAATATCGATTAAAATAGTGAACCTATCGATTCCTGTCGCTCATCGGAAAGAGACCAGCATTCATCCATTATCTATGCAGATACACGAGGTCAGTAGTTGACGAGCTCCTGTGGTGGTAACATATTCATGAGAGTGGCAGCGGAATTTCGCTGGAAAAATAAAGGAGGGTTGCGGAAATGGATTTTGTATGGGCGCCATTCCCACAAGCAATGGGCCGGAAATGCCAGCACGGTATCCGGATGTGCTTTCAGGGAAGTTGTGTGTCTCGGCCCAAAATATTCAAATTTTCGACGCAGATGCTTCGTGTTGTGGTAGTCACCATTTTTTTGAATAATTTCGAAGTTCCGAAAGTGGCTTCTCGTTCCCGAGGAATCTTTTTCCGATGGTCTTAAGTTCACTTTGCCTGTTTCATGACTCGTTTTTATCCGACGAGTTGTTGAGTAGTTTTTCTCTTGCTGTATACATAAATTCCAGGTTTTGTTCTTGAACAAATCATGGCGGGGCTTTTGTTCTTCTTGTGAATGGACTCACATTTGGAATAATGAATGTCGTATTTGATCTGCATTCGCGTGTAGCATGAGAGAAAATTCAGGCAACTCTTACCAGGCAGCATGGCTATTGTGTTACACACGTTGATCTCCTATTCCCTGCAAACGGCATGGATGTTTATTGGTGGTTTGGCATTGCTACACATTAAACAGTAGTACCTTGTCTATTTATCCTAAAGCGTGTATAAGATGATCATAGAGCGACAAACCAAAGAGTGTCTTCCTGAAAGCAGTTCAAAATAAGACCTCCCAATGTTCAAGAACAAAAACCTTGAATTTATGTATACAGCAAGAAAAACTACTCAACAACTCGTCGGATAAAACGAGTCACCGAACTTAAGACCATTGAAAAAAAGATTTATTTTTGTGAAAGAGAAGCCACTTTCGGAGCTTTGAAATTATTCAAAAAAATAGTGGATACCATACCACGGAACATTTGCATCGGAAAACCCTTGAAGCTGCTGAATATGAATGGGCGCCACCAGTGGACTGAAACCTGAATCATACTTTAAGCTAAACGCCAATGTTATCATTGGGTTATGAATCGATCTTCTGAGTCTATCAAATTCTTTCGTTTAGTTAAAACTATTGACTTGTTCGTGGCCCAATGGTTAAATATACAGGAAGGCTGAGGTTCGTATACGTTGGTTACGTTGAATACATTGAAGTCTCTGCTTTCAGAGATAAGGAGAATTCTACTGCATTGAAGTCTCAATTTGCTGATGACGTTGCAATATGTGGAACTAACATATAAAAATCTCATATTTAAACTCGATAATGATATCAATAATAAAAACTCATAATAAAACGTTTTTTTGCAATCAATGATTTAAAGGATAAGAAGGATGCAAAACCTTTTACATAAATAGTCAATCTTCTTAATGTAATTTTCCAGCTTTTTTTCCAGATACGACTCGCAATGACTTATACAACACGAATCATTTACTCTTAAAAAGAATTCTCGAAAACAATATTCTTTTCATTGCAATATTTTATAATATTTTTCTCAAAATCAGTGCTGTTGAATTAGGATTGGTTTTGTTTTATTAAAAATATTCATATATTTTGTGTTAAATTTCTTTTATGCAGAAAATATATTTACCTAGAAAAGTTTTTTAATTTTAAAAAAATGATTTTTTTACATCATAAACTACTATGGTTATTGATACTTCTAATAGTTTATTCTATTTTAAATATATTAAATTTAAATATAAATAGTTAAAACAAATAAAAATAATTAAATTTGAAATATTGAAGTAAAACGAAAAGAATATGAAATAGATTAAGCAAAATGAAAAATATTTTTAACATTAAAGTAGAAACAATAGAATAAAATAAATCCTAGCTTTTATCTAATTCTGGTATACTAAATTTATGTATAAATGAAATTTTAGAAGAACAGACTTCTTGTGTTATTTCATTTATATCCATACCATTTTTAAGTGCTGTATAAAAAAACATTTCTATATTTGCCGATTAAATGTATGTTTTATTTTCTTCTTCAAGTAACAAAAACTTCACTTTCGATGAAAGAGAATAAAAGATTTCAACTGTCGAATGAAAAGAAAAAGGAATGAAATACGAAAACAATATCGACTATGGCTGCAGGAATTCCTTGTTTCAATCAAACAGGGCATGGCGTATATTTCTATTCTAGTAAATGGAAAGAAAGCACTTTTTGCTCGAAGCAATATTTTTCTTTCACTTTTTGTTGTGGAAATAAATGTCAACTTGGAAGAAAAAAAATACGTTGGAAAAAGTAACATGGCTTTTGATGACTATACAGTTCTTAAAATATATAGATACTTTCATATTATTTTTAAATTACTAAAAGTGTTCAGATCAAACGTGCATTTTTATTTATAATATTCAATAAAATAAAATTAGTAAAAGCTATGATGGACCCATTAATGGCCAGCAATAATGTGAACAGCGAACTTGCAGAAAATTCAATCCGAATTTTTTTATTGCGTCTGTTGTTGTCAATATTTAACCGAGCAAACTGGTTGAAGATTATGACAATGTAAATAAAAGCGTCTCGAATCAACATTTAGAATATTTGGTGGGAAATTTCTGCATTTTCTTGCATATGGCACTCCAATGTTGGGCAGTTAACCAGAAGGCAATGTCTACCCTTTATGCCCCATCTGTGGGTTCTTCGCGCATACATACATTCATGGCAAATAGAATACCAATGTTCCAAAAGAAATTGTGGTAGAAGACACAAGCAACTTAGCAGATAAAACATGTTAAGAAAACTTACTGTTTATTTCTGGATATAATTATCTTTGCGGACAATAGGTACGATATATTTTCAAGCTGGAATGCATTTACATTGGTTGATGGGGAGGAAGGTACCTAATTTCCACCCTTGGGAGCGTTTGTTCAAAACTTTGGTGTCATGATTCGAGTTAAATATATGAGACCACCATGGTATTCTCTAGGAAACGTTGAGTTTTCAACAACTCTCTTGGCTTAATAGGGAAGGATTGGTGTAAAAGTGTCTGACAATCAAAAACTACTCATTTGAGCCTTTTTTTTCTGGGTGTAACTAATTTAATATATTAAATTAAAAATTAATTTACTCATCTGAGTATATTTATTGGAAAAATAAGTTTATTATTTAACATAAAATAAGCAATATATACGGTTAGATTTATAAAAGTTTACATTTTTGTTTCCCTTTTTTAATGTATCTGTTTTCATATTAAAATGCTGTAGTATTATTTATTAAAAATATTATACTGCTTTTACTTTTCTGCATAAAATATTATCTGTTTTAAATAAATTCAGCATTCATATTAAATTAATTCTTCTTTAAAAAAATTGATGTATTATTTTATTATGATATAAGCTGCAAAAGTGTATGTGAATTTCTGTTGATGTACTAATGTAGCTGATCACCTAAATTGGAAGGTAAACGCACAAATTTAATTTAATTGCTATTAATATGTGAACATTAATTTGAAACGGAAAGTAGTCTAATTTCGATTAGAGAATTGCAACTTACTACTACTGACAGTAATCAAAATGTACTGAAAATTAGATATAATACATGAAAAGTCTCATTTCAAGTCTGAAACTCATACCCTGTCCTAGCGAACTTAGATGCAATGAACAAACAGTCTGCAGCCTGCATTTATGAGCCTGTCTATATTAATAACATTGAGAAGGAGAATTACCTTACTAACTATTACCTGCTATTACCTAACTTATTATTACCTAACTTACGTGTAGTCGGTTCGAAACTCGATAAGTGATGCTGAACTGAAAGCTTCCATGTCTATGCCACGGCGAGATTCATTCTGTAAGCTCTGGAGGCTGAGAAGGAGACGTCTCCTTTAAGTGCTGCAGCGCAAATTGAGGGTAAAACTTCCATCGTGCTTCCTGGATAGCACTGAATCTACTACAGCTCTGCCATGTTAGTGGCAATTGAGCTAAAGTGAAAGGGCCTGTCATTTGTAAACAACATCAAACCATCTATTAGTTTGAATAACCACCCCATTTCAGAGGCCAACCTCATTCATTTTTATCAGTATCCCGAGTATATTCATGTCTAATTATTGTATATTTTCAAGTCCTCACGAGTTAATTCGTGCAAAAAAAACTTTTTAAACGTGCATGTTTGATTAGCTGGCTTTCAAAATTAAAATTTGTAAGTCCTTGCATCGATGTGTCAAGTTGTTTGACTGATCGACATTCGAACACTGAAAGACATTGGAATTGATGTCCAAAAGTGTCTGAGAACATGGGAGATTTATTTATTAACAATGATGTCCTGCATTGTTTAAAAATAAGTAAATGTTAAGATGCTTAGATTGATAATAGCAGAGATGAATTTTAGTTTGGTTTAGAAATATCTGGCGAGAAATCAGAGGGATAGCGAATTACAAAAATCATATTTAAAATTTTCGTTCGAAACTGAAATGAATTTGAGAAACAAACCATCCCTTCATAGTTATGAATCCCCCTACCGTATAAATTGAAATGATATGTGCATAAAAACAATCCATCACTGAGTAGTTCTTACAAACTGACAAACGTTTCCGCATGCGTTGCATTAGAATGAAATAAACCGGACTTTGAAATAATTTGGTGTGCGGCGCACTAAAATTTTATGCTTTCAAGTGTTTACCACAGCTAAATATGTTATCCGAGTGGTCAAATTTATATTTAATTTTTAGTAATAAAAATTCCATCCTTTAAAAAAAAAAGGGTTCATCAATATTCTAACATTGCCTTTTTTCGAATTTAGTAAATAAAATTTGCCCTGAATTAAAATTTTATTCTAAAATTAAATCTGATCCATTGGGATTAACCTGGTGTCTAAAGAGCGAACAAATTTATCTAATATGTCAAATACCTTGATCTGCATTCCTTACCTGGAATTAGATATTTTTTTAAATAATGTTATCAACTTTTTTACTGTCAGCTATCATCTATCGAAGATTTATCAACTTGTATCCTTTAAATAGCTGACAACTATGTCTGAAGCACCGCAGCAGGACAAACACTGTTTCTTATGTTCCCCGTCTGAAAGAATATTGGCGGGCTTCATCCATTAACCGCCCCCCCCCACCCCTGCGATCCCTTATTGGCATAAATGGAGCGCTCCCGAGGCTTCCCTTGATTGTTGTACACTTAGTTTTCTTCCTATCCTTAACTGAGTTTTCCCGTCGTGCTTTTGTTCGCTGTGTAATATCTCTATTCCAAAGATTTTTTTCTCTTACTATACACTTTTTTTTTCTTTTTGTGGTCGTTAAGTTTTTCGTCGATCCCTTTTCTTTCTTTTTTTCTTTTTTTTTTTTTGTCACCACTCTCCTTTTTTTTTCTCTCCCAGAGACATTTATGATGGTTTAACGTGACACGCCCCTTTGGCGAGTGACACGGTTTGCAGTTTGTCACAGTTATTACTGGAAAAAGTTCCTTTTTCCTCTGTGTAATCAAGAAAGGTAACTTAGAAGCTAAAAGTTGCTATCAAACGGAAGAACTTTAACAGTGTATTCCTTGCTCAGTTGTTGTGCTTCTTCTAAATATAAAAATAAATAAATATATACATTTTATTTATATAGGGTATTAGAATACTATATTCAGATACCTAAACTATTAATTAATAACTAAACTATTTATTGTTAATATTTCACAAAGGATGCAAGTTTTTAACCTGATATAATTTGGTAGATCTCAATAAGATCTCAATAATAGTTACTTTTAGCATCATATTCCAATTCCATTTATAATAAACATCGCAGTTTCAAAAACGGAAGGAAAAACCAGCATGAATTGCTGTCACTACATATATGAACAAGGAGACTCCAAGATAGCAATTGTTACAGGGTGTGTAAAAGAGACTCACATTCAGACTTGCGGAGGTTTCAGTGTTCTCTTCTGTACCACTCACGTTAATGAGAGGCAGTTACAGCTAAATATTTTCGCAAATGGAAATGTCGTTTCTTATTTGTACATCGGTGGGTGGTCACCACATACATTAGTAAAAAATTATACTTTTTGTGTAAAAATTAGTGCTTAAATTTGAAATGCTTATTTCGAAAGAGAGTTATATACTGTTTTTTTTTTTTATTGTGTTTTAAAAGCTATTATTATTAATATTTTTAATTATTAATATCTTATAAACTTGAAACTCGTATTATTGATAACTTTCATATTAAGTACATTCTTTTTAAGAATTTTTAATTCATTTTAATCGATTGGCTTATTTTATATGATTACTTCTAATACTAATCAAAGAAGAAATTATTTATTACTCATCTGTATCTTGAAAGCCCGTTCTTCCAACTGTCGAATCAAAACGGAACAGAATAATTTGTTTATTATGTTTTTTTTTATTCTTTGAATTATATGTATTTTTTTTAATGATGAACAGTAGCTAGTGAAAATTTTAGAATAAGTTGTGCTCATTTTTAATATTTTTTATTCTGATTTTCTTTGGATATGCAGCTAAGGATTTTTATGTATGTGAAGAAAGTGCCATTTGATTTATTTTTTATGACTTCAATTATACATGTGTCAAATAAATATTTTTAAGCTAATTGAAACACTATTATACATATATATATATATATATATATATATATATATAAATATATATATATATATATATATATATATATATATATATATATAATCTTAACTATAAAGTTAAGTAATAAATATAACGTAAAGTTATAATTTTTAAGTTGTGAATAATATCCATTTGCGAGTGAAATTGATTTATTTTTGTTGCTTGTTTTGAAATTTATATCTATGATGATTTAAAATGGCTATCCTGGCCAAGGATCATTTGGCCATATTAGCAATTTTAATATTATTTATTATCATTTAAATTTTTGCAAATTTCGTGTGATTAATTAGCGGTAACTATACAACCCTATTTTAGAATTATTGATTACAAGAATGCTGTTTTTAAAAGCGATTACTATGATGAGGAATTTCGTAAGCAATTGTTGAACACAATTATTAACACGAGAAATGAGAAAAAAGGTGATCACAGCGAAAATATTTTATAATTTTAGATTGGAAAAATTATGAATAACCGAATTCGAAAAACTCAAAAACTCGAGGTGAGATGAGTAACATCTCTCGTATAGAAATTAGAAATTTGATGCAGAAATTCAATGCTAAAGACATCAGCCTGTATTGAATTCTGTTTGAGAGACAATTAATCGTGTATATTTAACAGAAGAAAAGATCTCTCCCAAATTTTAGGGCTACTTCATTTGGAAATATATTTGCTACTCGCTCGTGAACCAGAGGGAAAAATTGACGATTAAAACCACTGAACATTTAAAATACTGAAACAATTTAAATTAACCCCGAAAAATTTTGTCAGTTGTTTACCCAAAATATACAAAATCTCAGAGCAATTCTTGGCCGATTTTTATCATGAATTGTGTACATACTATGAAGGCTGGACATCAGCATTAAAAATAGCAACGTTCTATCAACTGAGAAATTTGATAATCACAGACCAAATTGCAAAGTGGGTACAGTTCTAATTTTAGAGATCACTGTTTAAATGAACGGAGCAATATTATTAGAGTTTCTTAAAAACCTTGACGATTATGAAAGCATAAAAAGGCCTGTTAAACTTTTAATAATAACGAATGTGAACAATTTGAATGTTTTAAGCAATCCCCTACCAAAATGTTCAGAGAAATTTAAAAGGACCAGTAACGTAACAGAATAGATGACAAGAGTTCATAGGGGAATAAATTTTCTGATAGGAAGGGGAGACAAAGTTTCATTAAAGATACCATGAATGTGGGTATAACAGAAATGTCAGTTCCCATTATCCTAAATTAGTAAAACAATACAAAAAATGTTCAATATTTCTGAATGGAATTAATCAAAATCACAAAACATTAAATGTCCATGTTTCTTCATTCTTCTGTTTAAAAAAGAACCTAGAGCCACGGTTATTACATTAATTTTTTTGAACATCAATAAATTGGAGTGCAAAAATAAGGATAAAAGTCATATATGATTTATAATTTCTATTAGTAGCAGATAGAAAAAGGTTTGCTCTAACATCTTTAAAAGGAATCTATCAAGTAAGAAAAATTTATTTCCATGCCTCATTTTAAAGCTATGTGCAGCGATACAATTTTAGAGATGAGCGTTATTTTATTCTAGCTACGTTCTTTGCTAAAAATTGATGACTTTCGTTTCTTCCTCAATTTGAAGAAATGGATTTTTAACAGCTGTCTCATTTTTTGAATGGCCATACTTAAATTTGATTTCATTGGAAAATATTTTTTCCGTCAGTTACAGGTGATAAACATCTGTTATTAGCAGTCTGATGGTAATGGTTGTTGAAAAATGAAATATGCATTTTTCGATGCAATGCTTTTAACTTTGCCATCAAAATCAGTTCCCCATAGAAACAATTATTGGATATTTTTGAAAATGGCTATAATCTGAAAAAAAAAAAGAAATTATATAGCAAAATTCGTATCTTCAATTTACTTAATGTAGAGAAGTTTTCATGTTTCTTTTACAAAATTTATTACGACGATAAAAATGTAAATGGCTGTGATTTATTATAGTTTCGAAGAAATAAATTTCTGATGTTCTTAGTTTAATGAGCAGCTTATCTTTAAATGTGTTACACAGAAATGTGAAATACTAAGGATTCTTCATGTAGGAACTTAACGAGAATATGCATCAATTGTAAGAACTTGCCAAAAAGTGGTTTAAACGTATCAAAGACAGTGATTTCGTAACTGAAGTCCAAAAAGCGCAGCTCAAATTAAATTCTTCAGCTTCTAAGGTCTGGGGGAAACCATTACTGGTTTTGCCAGTGGCTATATCAGTGCTTTGAAATGGATGTGCATTGAAAGAAATACACTGGTACGCAAAACTTAAGCAACTAATATAAAAATTTAACAGATAGCCATGAAATGGCAGAAAAGGAGGTTTGGAGATCGGGTACCAATGAACACGCAAGTCAGTAGAAACGTCATGCGTATGCAAATATCAGGAAACGAAACGTCGGAGGCGACATGAGCGTACGCAAACGCGGGATGTCGGCGCGCGCAGCTCAACAGTAGTATAAAAGGAAGGACGGAGACGCAATTCAACATATTCGCTGCAAAGTGCCAGTGAGTCAATTCAAGAAATATGGCTGAAGAAATCACCTGGACGACTTCACACGTGGAAGAATGATCGGAAAGCTGGAGAAGAGGCGTACTGTCGCCAGTGTAGGCTGCAGAGTTCGAATCAACAAAAGTGTCGTTTCGCGCGCTTGGAAAGCGTTCCAAACCACAGATACAGCTGTTAGAAAGGTTGGTGGTGGCCGCCCGAGGAAGACAAATGCAGGGGGATGACCGATATATCATCCTGCAGGCGAAAAGAGCCCGACAACAGTCAAACAGTCAGCAAGCGCCATTGCTCAGCAACTTTGTACAGCAACGGGGCGACAAGTGTCGCGGTTAACTGTGGCCAGACGGCTTTACAAAGCGGGCCCGCCGTCCCTGAACACTGCCGTTGAAAGTTGGCCAGCGACGCGACCGTTTACAGTGGCGCAGAGAGCACAAAAACTGACAACTGATCAATGCAGTCGTGTTCTCTTTAAGAATGAGTCGGTTTGTACGAGAAGCGATTCTCGACGCGTTTGATTGGAGAGAGGTTGGGACCCGGTTTTATCCGGTAACCTCAAGGAAAGACACCGTTATGGTGGATCTGGAGTTCTTGTCTGGGAAGCATTTTGCTGAACGGGCGAACTGAGCACCACGTTTTCGACAGAGGGTCTGTAATCGGGGTTCACTATTGTGAGGAGGTACTCCTTTCCCATGTGCGCGTTCGTCTGAGGAATTCATGGCCAGAATTCAAAGTTAGCCCAGAATTCATTTTTATGGATAATG